>PVIY010034438.1:0-27120 GCA_004026745.1 Myrmecophaga tridactyla
TTTCTGCCAGGAAGGCTGTTGGAATTTTGATTAGCATTGCATTGAATCTGTAGATCAATTTGACTATAATTGACATTTAGCCTTCCAATACATGAACATGGAATGCCTTTCCATTTATTTAGGTCTTCTTTGATTTCTTTTAGCAATGTTTTGTTAGTTGTCTGTGTACAGGTCCTTTACATCATTGGTATCCTGGATAATTGATTAAGTAGTTATTTATATGACATTTTATTCTTAATTACCTCTCAGACAGCTCATTAATAGTGTGTATAGATGGTACTGATTTTTGCATGTCAATCTTGTATCCCTCCATTTTGCTGAACTCATTTATTAGCTCCAGTAGCATTGCTACAGCTTTTTAAATATTTTCTATATGTAGGGTCATGTCATCTGCAAATTATGAAAATGTTACTTTTTCTTTTCCAATTTGGATTTATTTAATTTTTTTCCTTGCATAATTGCTCTAGCTAGAAATTCTAGCACAGTGTACAATAACAGTGTTGACACTAGGCATCCTTGTTTCATTTCTGATCTTAGAGAGAAGGCTTTCAGTCTCTCACCACTGAGTACAATGTTAGCTGGATTTTTTCATATATGTCTTTATCATGTTGAGGAAGTTTCTTTTGACCCTTATCTTTTTAAGTGTTTTTATTAAGGATGTATAATGATTTTTGCCCAATACCTTTGCTGCATCAATCAAGATAATCATGTGATCATGTAGTTTTCTCTTTCAATTTGCCCATGTGTTGTATTATGTTAATTGATTTTCTTGTGTTGAACCACACTAGCACATGTGGAGTAAAATCCACTTAGTCATGGTTCATAATTCTTTTAATGTGCTTTTGGATTAGAATTGCAGGTATTTTGTTGAAGGCTTTTGCATGTATATTCATTAGAGAGATTGGTCTGCAGTTTTATTTTCTTATAGTACCTTTATCAGACCTTGGTATTATGGTGATGTTGGTGTCATAGAATAATTAGGAAGTGTTCCCTTTTCTTTATGTTTTTGGAAGATTTTGAGGAGGAATGAATTGTGTTTATTCTACTTGGAATTTTAGGGAAAATTCCCCTGTGAAGCCATCTGATCCTGGGTTTTTCTTTGAGGTTTTTGATGGCTGATTCAATTTCATTACTGGTGATTGGTTTGTTGAACTCTGCTATTTCTTCTTGAGTAAGTATAGGTTGTTCATTTGGTTCTTGGAAATTGTCCACTTCAAATAATTTGCCCAGTTTGTTGGCATACACTGCTCATTATATCACCTAGTGATCTTTTTATTTTTCCAGTGTCTGTGGCAATGATCCCACTCTCATTTCTGATTTTATTTGCATTGTCTCTCTCTTTGTCTTTTTCAGTCTAAGTTTTGTCACTCTTATTGATCTCAAAGAACAAATTTTTGCTTTTACTGATTCTTTTGTTTTTTGGTTTTCATTTCATTTATTTCTGCTCTAATCTGTCTTATTTCTTTTCTTATGCTTGCTTTGGGATTAGTGGGTTTTTTTTTTTCTTTCTCTAGTTTTTCCAGTTGTTCATTTTGGTCTTTGGTTATAGCTTTTTCTTACTTTTTAATGTGGGTGCTTAGGGCTGTAAATTTTCCTCTTAGCAGTGCCTTTACTGTATACCATAAATTTTGATATATTTTATTCTCATTTTCATTTGCCCTTACAATTTCTCTTGCAATTTGTTCTTTTACCCACTGATTATTTAAAGGTATGTTGTGAATTTCTGGTTCTCCAGTTGTTATTGATTTCCAGCTTCATTCCATTATGATCAGAGAAAATGCATTGTATAATTTCATTCTAAATATTAAGACCTGCTCTGTGCCTCAGCATGTGTTCTTTCCTGGAGAATGGTCCATGAGCCCTTGAAAAGAATGTTTATCCTGCTGTTTTAAGGAGGTCAATTATCTATATATGTACATTAGGTGTGTTTCATTTATTACCATAATATAGGTCTCTATTTCCTTACTGCTCTTCTCTCTGGATATTCTATCTATTGAAGAGATTGGTGTGTTGAAATCTACAGCTATTATTATAGAGACGCCCTTCTGTTTTGCTAGGGTTTGTTTCATGTATTTTGGGGCACCTTGATTAAGTGCATAGCTATTTATAATTGTTATTTCTACTGGTTAATTGCCTCTTTTTTAACATACAGTGTCATTCATTGTCTCCTAACAGTTTTGCTTATAAAGCCTATTTTATCTGATGTTACTATACCTTTCCCAGGTTTTTTGCTTGTTTCTTGCTTGCATGAAATAACTGTTTTCATCTTTTCACTTTCAATCTATTTGTACCTTTGGGTTTAAAATGTGTCTCTTGTAAACAGCATATGTGGATTATATTTTTTACCCATTTTCCCAATGTGTGTCTTAACAAATTCTTTAGACTTTTGTGACTATTTTAACCTCTCTCTCCCTTTTTAAGGACAGCTTTGCTGGATAAAGAATTCTTGGCTGGTGATTTTTTGCTTTCAGAATCTTATATCATACCACTGTCTTCTCAATTCCATGGTGCCTGATGAGTAGTCAGCACTTAGCCTATGTGACTTTCCTTGTATGTGGTGATTCACTTTTCTCTTGATGTTTTCAAGTTCCTCTCCTCTTTGGTATTTGACAGTCTGAATAATATGTGTCCTCGAGTAGTTCTATTCAAATTTATTCTATGTGAAGTATGTTGGGCTTCTTTGATCTGCATATTTATGTCTTTTATAAGGGTTGGGAAATTTTCAGCCAGTGTTTTCTCAATTATTCTTCCTGGCTCTTTGCTCTTTTCTTCATCTTCTGGGACACCTATGATTAGTATATTCTTGTGCTTTGTGTTGTCATTTTTTTTCCCTTGAGACCAGGCTCAACTTTTTCCATTTTTCTCCATTTGTTCTTTTTATGTGTTTAAATTCAGATGTTCTGTCCTCTAGTTCACTGAAATTTTCTTATGCCTCTTCAAATTTGAAGGTGTGTGTGTCTAATATATTTTTAATTTTATCTAGTTTCTTTCATTGCCATAAAATCTGCCATTTTTATGTTTATTTTTTCAAATTCCTTATTTATGCTCTTCTAGTGTCTTCTTGATATCCTTTATTGTTTTAACCATCTCACTGAAATTATTTAGATTTGTTTCAACATCTTTAACTAATTATTTCCAATTCTTTGTCTCCTATGTCACTTTTTTTTATGCTGTATTATGGGGTAACATTTCATTATTTTTCCATGTGAGTAGCCCATTATTGCAGCACCATTTGTTGAATTTTTGTTTTTTGTTTATTCTGCCTGTTTATTTTTTTTTGGGGGGGGGGAAGTGCATGGACTAGGAATCAAACCCAGGTCTCCTGCATGGCAGGCAAGAATTCTACCACTAAACTACCCTTGCACCCTCTCCTATGAGTTTTCAATGTGATCATTTGTGTTGGCCAAATGTTCTTGTTTCTTGATATACCTGGTGATATTTAGCTGGTTTTGGGGGATTTGATTTTCTTTATGAGCTTATTTGGAGAGTTGGTTTCCCTTTTTTTTTTCTAAGATTTTATTGTTGTTTGGTTAACTTCACTGGCCAGCAACCCAACCAGGACTGTGTCATGTTTCACCTGCTGGCAAAATGCAGACTGATACACACATGATGGCCTCTGAATGGAAATGTTTGGTTTCCCTCACCCTTATTTCTCTGTCATAATTTCTCTGCTTTCTCTTCAGCTTTTCCTTGTATGTTGTGTGGTCTTTCCCTGATGTCCTGAGGTCCAAACCACTGGATTGGACAGTTTCTGCCAGTTCTCTACTTGTTTCGGGGAGGAGTAATTTCTACTTATCTTTATTCCACCATGTTCCCAGAAACCCCTCCTCTCTTTGATTGCTTTTTGAAAAAATGTGTTTATTTTATTATTTCTGAAGTTGTTGCTATTATTTGAGAGTCTTTGTTGAGATTATACATATTTTACTTATATTTTCTTCTAATTTTATGACTTATTTTGTTCACATTTACATCTGTAGTCTCTCTGGATTCAAATTTGATGTAAATTCTGAAGATATCTAAGTTTCTTCCAAATGATTAGCCAGGTGTTCTAACATAATTTAATAAATAATCAAACACCATATTTCTTATTTTGTCTTATATTTGAATTTGATTTTAGAATTTATTTTAATTACTTCATTCAGAAAGGAATAAAGGGAGTCATCATCAATCCAATACTTTTTAGGAAGCCAGAAAGCAGATGAGTTTTCCCACTGTGCTTCCCCCCATTTCACTCCATATTTTTAATCCTCTTATTAATATCCCAGTGGGAAAAAAGAAAGGAGCCTAAAGTCTAATACTGGATTATCTAATATTAACCATTAGCTATAAGAGTGAATAGATGTTCATTCTCAGTCATTGAAACTTGATTTATTTGTAGAGGAGGTCTAAGTCAAGGAAGCATTGTAGGAGAATAAACAGGAGTGGGAAACATGATACAAACAGGGATGACTGCAGAATTGGAATGTATGTTCTTTGTGGGTTAAAGAGGGATTGAGCTAAGAGAACTGAACTAACAGAAGCAAAAATTAGATGGATGAATGATTTAGAACTTCTAAAAATATAGGTAAATGAGCATTTATTTTGTAATCCAAACCCATCAATTTGTCAGAGTTAGAAAGGAAATTAAAATACGTGCATAATTTGGCCCACCATTTCATATCATCATAGAAAATTTCAATGTCCAAAATATGTGTGTTGGTAAATACATAACATTACAAATATTCTGTTTATTATTTTATGTAGATACCTTTTGGAATATAAGTCAAGTAGCATATGAACTAGTTTCACACTGATACCATGGAATTACAAAACCAGAAAAAGTCCTGCTAAATCTAAAATTCAATTAATTTTCTTGAATAAAATAATGGGAGTATAGTTGGACAGTTCACGGTGGCTCAGCACGCAAGAAATTCTTGCCTGCCATGCCAGAGGACCCAGTTTGATTACCGGTGACTGCCCATGTTAAAAAATAATAATAATGGGAGTATAGTTAACAATCTACTATGACAATTTTTAGAGCCTCTTTCTCACTTGTATTCCCTGCCCTCACCCTATCTTCATCTTGAATATGTCTTGATTCTCTTCAGAGGTCCCAGAAAATCATATCTGAGTTGGAAAACCTGTCATAGTAAAACACTATTTTTTTTAATCTCTGTGTTAACTAAAGTTGAAAATAAAGCAAAAATCATGCTGTGGATTTGATGGGCTATACTGGTTTTTCAAATGATGTGAGTTCAAATTCAACTACTCTACCTAGTATAAAATTTAGTAAAATATATAAAAAATATTAAGATTGTTTTAGCCAGAAGGGTGACAATGGAATTCGTGAGATATGGCCCAATTCAAAATATAATTTAAAGATCCTACAGTATTTGCTAATGGACTCCATACTGAGGAAGAAAGGAGAGAGAAGTTAAGGATGACATTGTGGTATTGATCCTCGTATTTGTACCAAAGGAGTCGACAGGAAACAGATGGGCACTTTTGGGAATGGTTGGATTTAATTTAGTCAGGTATACAGTCCTGGACTCCATACTGAGGAAGAAAGGAGAGAGAAGTTAAGGAAGACATTGTGGTATTGATCGTGGTATTTGTACCAAAGGAGTCGACAGGAAACAGATGGGCACTTTTGGGAATGGTTGGATTTAATTTAGTCAGGTATACAGTCATATGCACAGATCTGGAGTTCAAAGTAGAAACATCTACAGATTTGGAACTATCTATCCTCTGACTATAACTAAAATTTGTGAATTATCAGCATGTAGATATGGTTTGAGGTTGGATGAGAGGGTCCTGGGAATGAGGATGGAAAGAAAAGCAGTTCCAAAAGCAGATCCTTGGGCCCATCCTGAATGTAGAAGTCCAAGAAATGATGAAGGATCAGTAAAAATGATGCAGAAAGAGCATGCAGGGAGGTAGTGGGGAGGAACACCAAGTGAGGATAGTATCATGGACATGAAGTGGAGAAAGGGTCTCAATCAGATTAAAGGCTGTCAGTGCTCTCTGACCCTTAAATGAAGACAGAATCTCTCAAAGAAGGAGGTAAAATTATAATGTGCATCAAGTTCTTTCAGTAAATACTTTTTCAAGTGTAGAGTCTAGCAAACAATTAAGGGGAAAAATGGAAATACATAAACAAGCCAACAATGTCTACTGTGTAGTTTGGAGCTGTTATGTACATCAGAAAAGGCCATGTTCTTTTAATCCATTCTTGTGGGTCAGTCTACTGTGGGTGACTTTTTGATTAGACTTCCATGGAGATGTGACCCACCCAATTCAAAGGGGGTCTTAACACTGTACTTTAGCCCTTGATGAGGATACAAGATAGAGCAGTTTGGAGAAAGAGAGAAATGCCCAAAGAGAACAGAGTGAGAAAAGCCTTAGAGACATTAATAGAGGACCCACAGATGCTTAGAAGTAAAGCCACTTGTTTTAGTTAGTAAGCTGCTGGAATGCACTATCCCAGAAGTGGAACAGATTTTAAAAAGAGGAATTTATTAAGTTTCAAGTTTACAGCTCTAAGGCCATGAAAATGTCCAAATTAAAGCAAGGCTATAAAAATGGTCAATCTAAGGCATCCAGGAAAAAACACCTTGGTTCGAGAAGGTTGATGATGTTCAGGGTTTCTCTCACAGCTGGAAAGGCACATGGTGGGACTTGCTGGCTTTCTCTTTGATGGCTTCCCTGGGCTCTATCCATTCTTTTTGCTTTGTTGATTCTGGTAGCTCTCATGTCTCTGGTCACTCTAAAGCTTTTTCCAAAATGGTTCCCTGTTAAAGGACTCCACTAAGCAACCCCACCTTGAATGGGTGGAGACACATCTCCATGGAAACCTTCTAATCAATGGTTACCACCCACAAATGGGTGGATCACATCTCCCTGGAAACAATTAAAAGTTCCCACCCAGCAATATTGAATTAGGATTAAAGAACTTGGCTTTTCTGGGGTACACAACAAATCCAAACTGGTACACTACTGGAATCAGAAACTGAAAACAAGGGAACCCTAGAGCAAAGGATGATAGATGCTGCCCATGTGCTATCCCATGTGACAGAGGTGTCCCAGATACCAGGGACCTTTCTTCAGAATCAAGTTTTAACAAATTGAAGCATCCACAGATTTGGAACTATCTTCTGACTCTAACTAATTATGTGTACTATGTTCATGAACAAAAGCTAAATCTAACTTTGGATACTTAGCCTCTACATTATCTTTCTTAAAATAAACCTAAATAAGGACTCACGGATGGTTCAGGTGTCAGGCTTGTTTTCCTTTCTTAACAACCTTCTCATACTTGTCATTTTCTCACAATACAAAAAAAAAGTACACCTCATCTAACTTCAGTCTGTGTATTATGTATTGATGTAAGGTGTTAAAGCCTTTGGAGCACCAAACAGACCACCCAAAATATTGCTGACAGTAGGTCCCTTTTATTCAAGGCACCAAAACCATCGCCACTCTTCTTTTCAAAAGGTGCATTTTCTATGCAATTGTACTTTTTAATATTTTTCAAGAAAAAATAATTACAAAGTCATAAAATGTAAAATATATAACTTGTAAATAAGCAACATCTTTTGTACACATTGTTGTTTATTAGGAGTGCAAAGGCATTAATAGGGATGGTGTATAACTTTGAGCTAATAGAACAGAAGGTGCAGCTGAAAGTTCCAATAAATTACTCAACATAAAAAGCCTGGCCTCCTACCCAAAATTTTAAAACCTTATCTTTCTGGGTCTGTCTAGAGGACCCCCCAATTGGCTGAGAATCATTTCTTCTATGCCCTGAGGTCACTCTGACCCCACATCATATTTTGTGGATAAAGAACAATTATAAGTGATCACTTTGATGCACTCCCTGGGTATACCAAGCAGTCTGAGGCAGTCAGGCAAGGAACTGTCTTAACTCTGAGGCTAAAGTAGTGCATACTCTTTCCCTGGCTCTTAACTTCCAGAGTTTCTTTTATAAATAAATTGACTGATTAATTGGCTTGAATTAATTTTCATTTTTAAAATAATTTGTAGAATAAGAATAAATATGTATTTAGTAAATAGCTTATAGTTTTCCTGGTTATATCTTCCAGTTATTGCCCTTGAATCAGGTATTTGTTGAAACACAAAATGGAGCCCAAAACAGAGAGTGCCCTCATGTCTTGTACTTGGCTTAATAAGATACATGGTAAAGTGAGTCAGCCCAGTGGTGCTCTTTCTTCTCAGTTCAATCTCTCAAATACATGTTTGTTTTTCTCTGTTTCAGTGATATATTGACATTACTTCTGAATATTTCTTGTTATGTTCCATCTCTCCCTTACTCTGAAACAAGAAAAAGTGAGTCTAGCTTGAATAAGACTACTTTCACTTCCCCTAAGGTCAGTAGTTTCTCCATATATGATGAATTGTGGGAGTATTATTTGTTTTCTTTTATTTACTGTGTTTTTAACTTTGGAAAATTTAAATCCTTCAGAAAAGTTGAAAGAATACTTAAACTATCATATTCCCTTTTCTTAGCTTTACCAAATGTTCTTAGAGAACACCCTCTAAATAGATTATTATAAATTTTTTGTTTCCAAAATTTTTAATTTTTAATATAACTAACATACAGTGAACAATACAAGTCTTAGATATACATCTTGATGAATTTTTACATATGCATACAGTTGTGTATCTCACTCACATTAGATCAAGATTTAGAATATTTCCAGAACGCCAACAAGTTCCCATGTGTACCTTTCCAGTCAATAACTCCACCATAGAAGTAATCACTAATCTATATTCTGATCATGATTTGTATTTTCTTGAACTTCATGTAAAATAGAATCATAAAATATATGCTCTTCTGTCTGATATTTTCCACTAAATATAATGTTTGTATGAGGCACTCATGTTGTACCATGTATCACTAATTAATTCTTTTTTTTTTAAATAGTACTCAACTGAATGAACAGACTATGTTTTGTAGACATTTGGGTTATTTCAAATTTGTAGTTATTGAAAATAAAAGCTATAAACATGTTACATGTACAAATCTTTTGTGGTCATAGGTAATGAATTTTCTTGAGTCCCTCTAGGAATGGAATTGCTGACTCTTAGAAGATACTAAAAAAATAGTTTTCTAAATTAGTAGAAACAATTTACACCCTCATCAGCAATGTATGAGAGCTCTCCTTTCCCTATATCTTAATCCATGTTTGGTATTCTCAGCCTTTTTTTAAAAAAGGCAATTTTATTGAGATATAATGGCACACCACAGAACCCTCCAATGTAGGTAATCAATGGGTCACATTCTGTTCCTCTATTAATCATTGATGGACACTTGGGTTGTTTCCATCTTTTGGCAATTGTGAAGAAAGCCACTATGATGATGGGTATGTATGCACATGTCTGATCACATCTCTGCTTTCAGATCTTCAATTCAATTTAATTGATTAATATGTCTACCTTTATGTCAGTACCATGCAGTTTATATCACTGTGGCTTTATAATATGCTTTAAAGTCAGGATTCCTGAGTCCTCCAAATTCATCCTTCTATTTCAATATTTTTTGGCTATTTGTGGCCCCTCACCCTTTCAAATAAATTTGACAACTAGTTTTTCCATTTCTGCAGAATAGGCTGTTGGAATTTTGATTTCCATTGCACTGAATCTGTAGATCAATTTGAGTAGTATCAACATCTTAATGATGTTTAGTTTTCCAATCCATGAACACAGAATATCTTTCCATTTATTTAGTTGTTTGATTTCTTTTAGGAATATTTTAAATTTGGCTGTGTACACATTCTTCATTTCCTTGGTTAAGTTCATTCCTAGATATTCAACTCTTTTGCATGTTATTGTAAATGGGTTTTTTCCTGATTACCTCCTGTAGTAGTTAGATTTCTCTAGAGAAACAGAATTAACAGGGAACACTTGCAGATATAAAATTTATAAGTGTCTCACGTGACTGTGGGAATGCAGAGTTCAAAATCCAAAAGACAGTCTGTGAAGCTGATGATTCCAATAAAGGGTCTGGACAAACTCCACAGGAGAGGCTTGCCAGCCAAAGCAGGAAGAGAGCCTGTCTCTTCTGAATCCCCCTTAAAAGGCTTCCAGTGATTAGATTGATCATCACTCATGGCAGAAGACACTCCCCTCTGCTGATTACAAATGGAATCAGCTGTGGATGCAGCTGACATGATCATGATCTAATTCTATGAAATGTCCTCATTGCAACAGACAGGCCAGCACTTGCTCAACCACACAAACAGGTACCACCACTTGGCCAAGTTGACACATGAACCTGACCATGACAGTCCACCACTTGTCAACTTGGCAGTCATATATACCCCTGAAACCATACCTAATTTCTAAATAAAAAACAATAAAACACACATTTTTTTTCTTTCACCTAACAATACTCAACTGTCCTGCATATAACTGGAAACACATTAACTCTCTCCAGAATAGGGTTCAAGTCCTTGGGTAATATTCATTCTTAAACTTGATATCTTACAACTTAAACAGGAACAAAACAACATTACAGTCCTCCTTTCTGTAACTGATCATGTGGTCATAGTTCATATTTGTCACTACTTTCTTCCACTACCCATTCCATGTTCCCTTTCCCTCAGCAAGCACTTCAGCTAGCCGTGGTTCTTTGCCAGGTGGGGTGACACAAACCTTCATTCCTGAAATTTCAGACCCATTGGTACTCCTGCCTGTATTGGGCTATTGCAGTTTTTCATAGATTTTAATCACAGAGGGTGGTAGTACTAAAAGATGCCCTAGGGGATTCCTTATATTCGAGAAGAACTCTTCTTTACCTCCATTGTATAGTTACAGTCCTATTTCACCCAGATAGTCAGGGTCAATCACAACAGACAATAATGCAATCCCCTTCTTGGCTTGTTGATCCAAGGGCATAAGTAGCCCAAAGTGACCAGGTGGCAGTCCTAGATTCCAGTTCAATGGAATCATTGTTGTTTCTCCTGGTGGAAGCACTCCACCATTTGGAACTAAAACCTGTAGATCAGCAGAGCTCAGGGTCACAGGGACAGGAAGCAAAAACTTTCCTAGTGGATCACTAGGGGTAGTAGTGAGTGGTGTCACTCCCCTTTCCACCCCTTCGTTCTTGGACCCATGAATCCTGGCTATGGGAGAAACAGCACCACACAGCAGACTCTGATTCAGAGCATATACTGCTTACTGGAGAACATTACCCTAGTCTTTCAAGGTATTACCACCTAGTTGGCACCATAATTGAGTTTTCAAAAGGCCATTCCACCATTCTATCAATCCAGATGCTTCTGAATGATGGGGAACATGGTAAGACCAGAGAATTCCATGAGCATGTGCCCATTCCTGCACCTCATTTGCTGTGAAGTGTGTTCCTTGATCAGAAGCAATGCTATATGGAATACCATGAAAATGGATAAGGCATTCTGTAAGTCCACGGATGGTAGTTTTGGCAGAAGCATTGTGTGCAGGGAAAGCAAACCCATATCCAGAGTCTGTGTCTATTCCAGTTAGAATAAATCGCTGCCCCTTCCATGAAGGGAGTGGTCCAATGTAATCAACCTGCCACCATATAGCTGACTGGTCACCTCGGGGAATGGTGACATCTCGGGGGCTGAGTGTGGGTCTCTGCTGTTGGCAGACTGGGCACTCAGCAGTGGCTGTAGCCAAGTCAGCCTAGGTAAGTGGAAGTCCATGTTGCCGAGCCCATACAAAACTTCCATCCCTACCACCATGACCACTTTGTTTATGAGCCCATTGGGCAATGAGAGGAGTTGCTGGGGAAAGAGGCTGACTGATACCCACAGAACAGGTCCTCTTATCCACTTGATTTTTAAAATCTTCCTCTGCTGAAGTCACCCTCTGGTGTGCATTCACATGGGACACAAATACCTTCATGCTTTTAGCCCACTCAGAGAGGTTTATCCACATACTTTTTCGTTAGACCTCTTTGTCACCAATTTTCCAATTATGGTCTTTCCAAGTCCCTGAACATCCAGCCAAGCCATTAGCAACAGCCCATGAGTCAGTATACAAAAGCACCTCTGGCCAGTTTTCCTTCCAAGCACAATGAACAACCAGGTGCACTGCTCAAAGTTCTGCCCACTGGGGGGATTTCCCCTCACTATTGTCCTTCAAGGACACCCCAGAAAGGGCTTGTAGTGCTGCAGCTGTCCACTTTTGGGTGGTACCTGCATATCATGCTGAATCATCTGTAAACCAGCCCCGAGTTTTCTCTTCCTCAGTCAATTCACTGTAAGGAACACCTCAAGAGTCCATAGCTCTGATCTGGGAAAGAGAAAGTAATGTGGCAGGGGTGGAGACCATGGGCATTTGGGCCACCTCCTCATGTAACTTACCTGTGTCTTCAGGTCCTGCTCTGGCCCTATCTTGTATATACCACTTCCATTTTACAATAGAGTGCTGCTGCACATGCCCAACTTTATGGCTTGGTGGGTCAGACAACACCCAGCTCATGATAGACAACTCAAGTCTCAGGGTAACATGGTGGCCCATGTGTTCAGTCTCTATTAAGGCCCAGTAGCAGGTCAAAAGCTATTTCTCAAAAGGAGATTAGTTATCTGTAGCAGGTGGTAAGGCTTTGCTCCAAAATCCTAAGGGTCTGCATTGTGATTCTCCTATAGGGGCCTGCCAAAGGCTCCAAATAGCATCTCTATTTGCCAGTGACACTTCCAATACTATTGGATCTGCTGGATCATTGGCCCAAGTGGCAGAGAAGCTTGTACAGCAGCCTGGACCTGTCACAGAGCCTCCTCTTGTTCAGGTCCCCACTCAAATAAGCAGCTTTTCTTGTCACTCAATAAATGATCCAGAGTAGCACACCCAAGTGAGGAATATGTTGTCACCAAAATCCAAAGAGACCAACTAGGCATTGTGCCTCTTTTTTGGTCATAGAAGGGGCCAGATGCAGCAACTTGTCCTTCACCTTAGAAGGGATATCTCGACATGCCCCAAAATATCTGATCATTTCCCTTTCCACAGTGCATAGTTACCCTGGTAAAAGGCTGTCAGTCTCCTTGGGGAAGGCTTGGAGGAAGATTAACAGTATAAAGTTGTGGCAGTGTAACAGGGTTCTCCCCCAAAAGCACCTGGCCTCCACTTCATTCAAGGGGCTCTGGGTCTATAAACTGGCTCAAGTCTGGAAATTGATTAAGGGGCCATCATTCTGTGTTTTTGCAATACAGGTAAGATTTCTGTTCACTTGACCTAGAACTTTTTTGTTTATACAGCTTGAACAGGAATTTAGTAGACTTCCCTTCTATTGTATTTCTAGGTACCCCATGATTGACTAGCCAATGCCACAAATCTCTGCAAGTCATATAATTTTGACTCCTGCTTTGAGTTCACTGTCTATTATAATAACTATGTCCACCCTGTTTTGGCGATTAAGTGCTGCCACTTGGCTTCTGCCAACTTGGAATCCTGTCATCCCCATTGTGTTTAAAGATTCCAGCTCAGTGACAGCAGTTCCTACAGTAATATCTGACCTACAGAGAAGTGTCACCACAGAAATCTTCAGGGATGATGGTGCTAGTCTCACAAATTTATTTCTCACTGTTCTGGTAAAAGATGCATCCTCTAGACATTCCTGGGGTGTAAGAGCAGGCTTTGCATGATAAATCCACTCTAATGTTCCAATCTCTCTAAGCTTCTGGATCCCCTCATCTACATTATACCAGGGCAGTTTTGCATTTCAACCTCAGGTAATGCTGGTCACCTTTTGATCCATGTTTCAACCAACCATCCAAACAAACTGTTAATGCCTTTTCTATCCCCTTGAGCTATAACATTGAATGCAGAATCTCTTTTTAATGGGCCCATATCAATAAATTCAGCCTGATCCAGCCTTATATTCCTCCCGCCATTATCCCACACCCTTAAAATCCATTGCCACACATATTCCTCTGATTTCTGGCTATATAAATTGGAAAACTCAAACAGTTCTTTTGGAGTATAATGTACCTCCTCGTGTGTGATTCTTTGTACCTCATCTTTAGGGGCCTGTTGGGACTTTAGTCTAGTTACAGATCTGGAAGAAATGAGGGTTGGTGTAGTTGGGTCATGAAAAGAATTAGAAATATCTTCCAAGCCATTTGCTTCAGGGCCTTCATTTGCAGTTTCATTTGGTGAAACAGGATTAATCACTCTAGGGCTAATCCCTTCAGGAGGGAGGGTTGGGTGGCCAGCTCCTCAAGGCAGGCTGAAGGTGAGGCAGCTATGTTCTCAGGACAAACTATTACAGGTTATCTAGAGAAGACACAGCATGACCTAAGATTTCAGCCTTACTCCTGACATCATTATCAATCCATATGTCACCGTCCCATTTTTCAGGGTCCCATTCCTTTCCAATCAATGACCTCACCTTAATGGCTGACATCATAAAACATTGAGATTTCATTTTATGTTGTAAAATTGCTACTCTAACAATAAGATTCTGAGTCTGATTTTCAAAGACCTCAAGTCTATGGCTACAGGAAATAAGATTTTCCTTCAGGATACACATGGAAGCTTCTACATCTATCAGGCAGCGCTTTAGCTTCTCGTTTGAAGCCTTAAGCCCATCCCTTTCACTCCTTAATGTAGCCAGTGTATCTAACAATAATCAGCCAACATTGCTATACCTCTTATTTCCACAAAATTTGTAAAGGTGTCAAAAAACATTATCCCCCATAACCTTGCTTCGTACAAGTGAAGCATTAGGAGAATCAAATGGTGATATTTTGACTATCTCTTCAGCCAACTCACTACATGGATTGGAAATGCCATTCTGATTATGAGAATCAAAGTCTTTAGTGCCTTTGAGTCCAGTCAGAGTAGAAAACCATCATAAAGACCCATTTTTAATATTCTGTTTCTTAAGAACCACTCCTGGTATCAAGATGTATTAGTTAGGGTTCTCTAGAGAAACAGAATCAACAGGGAACACTCACAAATATAAAATTTATAAAAGTGGCTCATGTGATCATGGGAACACAGAGTCCAAAATCTGCAGGGCAGGCTGTGAAGCTGATGATTCCAATGGAGGGTCTGGATGAACTCCACAGGAGAGGCTCACCATCCAAAGCAGGAATAGAGCCTGTCTCTTCTGAATCCTCCTTAAAAGGCTTCCAGTGATTAGATTGAGCATCACTCATGGCAGAAGACACTCCCCTCCACTGATTACAAATGGAATCAGCTGTGGATGCAGCTGACATGATCATGATCTAATTCTATGAAACGTCTATTGTAACAGATAGGTCAGCACTTGCCCAACCAGACAAACAGGTACCACCACTTGGCCAAGTTGACACATGAACCTGACCATGACACCTCATCAGATACCTCATTTCTAGTAAATAGAAACCCTACTGATTTGGGAGTGTTGATCTTATATCTCTCCATTTTACTCCCCTTGTTTGCTCCAGTAGCTTTGTCAGAATTTTTTTTTCCCAAGGTTTTATAACTATAGGATCATGTTATCTGCAAGTAGTGAAAGTTTTACCTCTTCCTTTCCAATTTGGATACATTTTATTTATTTATTTTGCCAAATTTTTCTAGCTAGAACTCCTAGCACAATGTCAAATCACAATGGTGACAGTGACTTATTTCCAATATTAGAGGGAGCATTTTCAGCCTCTTTCCATTGAGCATGATGTTAGCTGTGGCTTTTCATATATGCATTTTATTATGTTGAGGGATTTTTCTTTGATTCTAATCTTTTAACATGCTTTTACTCAGAAAAGATACTGAATTTTTTAAAATACCTGTTCTGCATCAATTGAGGTGATTGTGTGGTTTTCTTCTATGATTTGTTAATGTGGTATGTTACTTTGATTTTCTTGCATTGAATCATCCTTACATACCTGGAATAAAATCTACTCTGTAATGATGTATAATTCTTTCAATGTGCTGCTGGAATAAATTTGAAAGTATTTTCTTGAGGATTTTGCATATATATTCAGTAGGGAGGTTGGTTAGTAGTTTATTTTTCTTGTAATATCCCTATCAGACTTTGGTATTAGGATAATGCTGGACTTATAGAAAAATTAGGAAGTGTTCCTTTTTCTTCAAATTTTTGGAAGATTTTGAGCAGGAACAAATGATGTCAATTTTACAAATGTTTGGGAAAATTCCTGTGAAGTTGTCTGGTCCTGGGCTTTACTTCATAGAGAAGTTTTTATGACTGAGTCAATCTCTTTATTTTTTATTGTTTTTTGGAGGTGTTCTATTACTTCTCAAGTCATTATCACTTGTGCATATGTTTCTATGAAATTGTCCTTTTTATCCAAGTTGTTTTGATAGTTTGGAGTCTTTATGTACTCCAGAAAAACCATGTTCTTTTAACCAACTCTTGTGGTTACAGATTTATCATGGGTGGGAACTTTTGATTAGGATGTGTATTAGCTAGGGTTCTCTAGAGAAACAGAATCATTAGGAGATATCTGTAAATATAAAATTTATAAAAGTGTCTCAGATAATTGTGAGGATGTAGAGTCCAAGTTCTATAGGGCAGGCCATGAGCTGGCAACCACAATGAAGGGCCCCAATGAACTCTCAGGAGAGGCTAGCTGGCTGAAGCAGGAAGAGTGATTGTCTCTTGAATCCTCCTTAAAAGCCTTCTGGTGATTAGATTCAGCATCACTCATTGCAGAAGACACTTCCCTTAGCTGATAAATGTAATCAGCTGTGGATGCAGCCAATGTGATCATGGTTTAAGTCCATGAAATGTCCTCATAGCAATAGACAGGCCAGCACTTGCCCGACCAGACAACTGGGCACCACCACCTGGCCAAGTTGACACATGAATCTGACCATGACAGTCCACTCCTTGTCAACTTGACAGCTATGCACATCACTTTAAACCATATTTAATCTCTAAACAGAAAAGAATAACAGACACATTTTTTTCTCATCTAACAATACTCAACTGTCCTGCACATTAAATCTCTCCAGGATAGGGTGCAAATTGGATAATATTCACTTTTAAACATATCTTACAACTTAAATACTATAACATGAACAAAACAGCTTACGTTATATGATAAAGGGGATAAAATAAAGAGGGAAACAAAGATATTTTATTTATGTATAAATACATAGATACTAATTATAAAGCATGGAAGAAATATTCATGCCGTTACAGTCCTCATTTCTGTAACTGATCACATAGTCGAAATTCATATTTATCACTACCTTCTTCCAGTAACCATTTCATGTTCCTTTTACCCTCAGCAAGCAATTCAGCTGTCTAGGGTTCTCTGCCTTGTGGGGTGAGCCACACTTTCATTCCTGAAGTTTCAGAGTCATTGGTAGTCCTGCCTGGATTGGGTTGTGGCAGTTTTTCATTGATTTTAATCACAGGGCATGGTAGTACTAAGAGATGCCCTAGGGGATCTCCTATATTCCAGGAAAACTCCTCTTTACCTCCATTGCATAGTGACAGTCTTATTTCCCCATGATAGTCAGCGTCAATCGCCCTAGCCAGTAAAGTAATCACATTCCTGGCTTGTTGATCCAGGGGCATGAGTAGCCCAAAGTGACCAGGTGGCAGTCTTAGATTCCAGTTCATTGGAATGATTATTGTTTCTCCTGGTGGAAGCACTCCCCTTCCTGGAACTAAAACCTGTAGACCAGCAGAGCTCAGGGTTGCAAGGACAGGAAGCAAAAGTTTTCCTAGTGGATCACCAGGAGTAATAGTGAGTGGTGTCACTCTCATTTCCACTCCTTGATTCCTGGACCTATGGATCCTGGCTATTGGAGAAACAGCACCATTCAGTGGATACTGATTCAGAGCATACACAGTCTCCTGGAGAACATCATCCCAGCCCAGCAAGGTGTTGCCAAGTAGTTGGCATTGTAATTGAGTTTTCAAAAAGCCATTCCACCATTCTATCAATCCAGCTGCCTTTGGATGATGGGGAATATGGTTGGACCAGAGAATTCCATGAGCATATGCCCATTCCTGCACTTCATTTGTTGTGAAGTGGCTTTCTTGATTACAATGCTGTGTTGAATACCATGATGATGAATAAGGCATTCTGTAAGTCCATGGATGGTAGTTTTGACAGAACCATTGTGTGCAGGGAAAGCAAACCCATACTCAGAGTATTTGTCTGTTTCAGTTAGAACAAATCACTGCCCCTTCTGTGATGGAAGTGGTCCAATGTAATCAACCTGCTACCATGTAGCTGATTGATTACCTTGGGGAATTGTGTCATATCTGGGGCTGAGTGTGCATCTTTACTGCTGGCAGTAGCTATAGCCAGGTCAGCCTAGGTGAGTGGAAGTCCATGTTGCTGAGCCCATGCATAACTTCCATCCCTAACACCGTGGCCACTTTGTTCATGAGACCACTGGGCAATGACAGGAGTTGTTGGGGAAAGAGGCTGACTTGTATCCACAGAATAGGTCAATTTATACATTTGATTATTTAAACCTTCCTCTGCTGACGTCAGCCTCTGGTGCTCATTCACATGGGACACAAATATCTTCATGTTTTTAGCCCACTCAGAGAGGTCTATACACATGCTCCTTCTGCAGACATTTGCCACCAATTTTCCATTCATTCTATTTCCAAGTCCCTAACCATCCAGCCAGCCCGTTAGCAACAGTTCATGAGTCAATATTCAAATGCACCTCTGGCCCATTCCCTTTGAAGCAAAATGAACCATCAGGTGTACTACTTGAAGTTCTGCCCACTGGGAGGATTTCTCCTCACCACTGTGCTTCAGGGACATCCCAGAAAGGGGTTGTAGTGATACAGCTATCTACTTTTGGTTGTACCTGCATATCATACAGAACCATCTGTAAACCAGGTCCAAGTTTTCTTTTCTTCAGTCAGTTCACTGTAAGGAACTCTCTAATAGGCCATAGCCCTGATCTGGGAAAGAGAAGGTACTGTGGCAGGAATGCACATGGGCATTTGACCCAGTTCCTCGTGTAACTTACTTGTGCCTTCAGGACCTGCTCTGGCCCTATCTCATATAGTTGCACATGCTCAACTATATGGCTTGGTGGGTCAGACAACACCCAGCTCATGATAGGCAACTCAGGACTCATGGTAACTTGGTGGCCCTGGCTAAGCATTTAGTCTTTACTAAGGCCCAGTAGCAGGTCAAAAGGGGTTTCTCAAAAGGAGAGTATTTACCTGCAGCAGATGATAAAGCTTTGCTCCAAAATCCCAAGTACTTGCGTTGTTATTCTATGGTTGCCTGCCAAAGGGTCCAGAGAGCATCTTTATTTGCTACTGACACTTCCAGCAATGTTGGGGCTGCGGGATCATATGGTCTAAGTGGCAGAGCAGTTTGTACAGCAGCCTGGACCTGTCGCAGACCCTCCTCTTGTTCAGGCCTCCACTCAAAATTAGCTGCTTTTCTGGTCACTTGATAAATGGGCTGGACTGGCAAAAACCAAATGAGGCATATGTTACCACCAATAGTCAAAGAGACCAACTAGGCATTGTGCTTCTTTTTGGTCATAAGAGGGGCCAGATGCAACAACTTGTCCTTCATTTTAGAAGGGATATATCAACATGCCCCACACCACTGGATACATAGAAATTTCACTGTGGTGGAAAACCCTTGCGTTTTTGTTGGATTTATCTCCTATCCTCTGGCAGGCAAATACCTTACCAGTAAGTCTAGAGGAGTTGCTACTTCTTGCTCACTGGGTCCAATCAACATGATATCATCAATATAATGGACCAGTGTGATGTCTTGTGAGAGGGAGAAATGATCAAGGGCCCTGCGGATAAGATTACTACTTAGGGCTAGAGAGTTGATATACCCCTGAGGTAGGACAGTGAAAGTATATTGCTGACCTTGCCAGCTGAACCAAACTTTTCTGGTGGTCCTTACTAATAGCTTTGAGAAAAAAGCATTGTCCAGATCAGTAGCTGCATACCAGGTACCAGGGGATGTGTTGATTTGCTCAAGCAATGAAACCACATCTGGAACAGCAGCTGCAATTGGAGTTACCACCTGGTTGAGCTTATGATAATCCACTGTCATCCTCCACCACCCATCTGTTTTCTGCACAGGCCAAATAGGAACGTCGAATGAGGATGTGGTGGGAATCACCATCCCTACATCGTTCAAGTCCTTAAAAGTGGCACTAATCTCTGCAATCCCTCCAGGAATCCAGAGCTGCTTCTGGTTTACTATATTGCTAGGCAGGGCGCAGTTCTAGTGGCTTCCACTTGGCCTTTTCTACTATAATAGTCCTAAACCCCATGAGTTGGAGAGCCAATGTGGGGATTCTTCCAGTTGCTTAGTATTTCTATTCCAATTATGCATTCTAGATCTTGGGAAATAACTACAGAATGGGTCTGGGAACCCACTGGACCCACTGTGAGATGGACAGAGCTAAAACTCCATTCATCACCTGATATCAATAAGGAGGTAGTGGACCTGAATGATGTTTTGGGTCCCCTGGAATTAATGTCACTTCTGAACACGTGTCTAATAGTCATGAAATATGAGATCATTTCTTTTTCCCCAATGCACAGTTACCTTGGTAAAAGGCCAGAAGTCTCCTGGGGGAAGGCTTGGAGGAAGAGTAACAGTATAAATTTGTGGCAGTGTAACAGGTTCCTGCCCCAATGAGACTGGGCCTCCCCTCAAGTCTGGAAATTGATTGAGGGGCCATGAATCTCTATTTTTGTAATTCAAGTTAGACTTCTGTTCACTTGATCCAGAACTCTTTTGTTTATACAGCTCAATCAAGAATTTAATAGGCTGCCCATCTATTGTACTTCTAGGTACCCCAAGATCTACTAGCCAATGAAACAAGTCTCTGTGAGTCAGATTATTTTGACTCCTACTTTGAGTCTGTTATTCTTTATGATAACCGCATCCATCTTGTCTTTGGTGATTAAGTGCTGCCAGTAGGCTTCAGTCAACTCAGGATCCAATCATCCCGAAGTGTTTAAGGATTCCAGCTCAGTGACAGCAATTCCCACAGTAATATCTGAACTACAGAGAAGGGCGACTACAGAGCCCTTCAGGGATGATGGAGGTAGTCTCACAAATTTATTTCTCACAGTTCTGGTAAAAGGTGCATTCTATGGACATTTCTGGGGTGTATGAGCAGGTTTTCCATGAAAAATTCACTCTAAAATTTCCAATCTCTCTAAGCCCTCACCTTAATAGCAGACACCGTGTAAAGTTGAGATTTCATTTTATGTTGTAAAGTTACTACTCTAACATTGAGATTCTGAGTCTGATTTTCAGATATCTTAAATCTGTGACTACAGGGAATAAGATTTTCCTCCAGGTTACTTATAGCAACTTTTTACATTGGTCATATGTAAGCTTCTCATTTAAAGCCTTCAGCTCATCCCTTTCCCTCATCAATATATACATCATAAGCCAACATCTCTATATCACTTAATTCCACAAAACTGTAAAGGTTTCAAAAACACTTTCAACCAGAGCCTAGCTTCATATAAGTAAACAATTAGTAGGCTCAAATTGTAATGTTTTGACTGTCTTTTGGCAGCTCATGCCATGGATTGGCAGTGTCATCTTGATTGCAAGAAACAGAGTCATTAGTGCTTTTGAGTCTACTCAGACTAGGAAAACAATTGTAAAAATCCATTTTTAAGATTCTGTTTCTTAAGAACCACCCCATTGCTAGTACCAAGCTGTATTAGCTAAGGTTCTCTATAGAAACAGAATCAGCAGGAGATATGTGTAAATATAAAATTTATAAAAGTGTCTCACATAATCATG
The DNA here is from genome assembly GCA_004026745.1 of Myrmecophaga tridactyla. NCBI lineage: Eukaryota > Metazoa > Chordata > Mammalia > Pilosa > Myrmecophagidae > Myrmecophaga > Myrmecophaga tridactyla. The sequence continues at coordinate 21,720 of PVIY010034438.1, forward strand.
GGGATATAGAGCCCCAGATCTGTAGGGCAGGCCATGAGCTGGCAACTACAATGAAGGTCTTTAATGAACTCTCAGGAGAGGCTGGCTGGCTGAAGCAGGAAGAGTGATCGTCTCTTTTGAATCTTCCTTAAAAACCTTCTGGTGATTAGTTTAAGCATCACTCATTGAAGAAGACACTCCCCTTAGCTGATTGCAAAGGCAATCATCTGTGGATGCAGCCAGTGTGATCATGATTTAAATCCGTGAAATCTCCTCATAGCAATAGACAGGCCAGCATTTGCCCAACCAGACAATGGGGTTCCACTACCTAGCTGAGTTAACACATATAAACCTGATCATGAAAGGTTGTTTCAATTGACATGTGGTTCTTAATCCTTTACTGGAATCTTTCTGAGCAGATAAATACAGAAGGGCCAAGAGAACTGAGACAGAGATACACCAGAAGAGAGCTGAGGGAGGTAAGCTCTGGGAGAAGCAAGCAAGGACCTACAGAATGTGAAAGATCTAGCACTTGAAAGCAAGAAAACTCAGGAAAGGACCAACAGACACTGGTCACGTGCCTTGTTTTCTGATAGAGGAACTCTGGATGCCAGTATCCTTCCTTCAGAGAAGGTATCCTCCTATAGATGTCTTAATTTGGACATCTCCCCTTTATAAAAGCCAGTCCATTTCTAAATATTGTATTCCAGCAGCTTTACCAAGCCCAAACAGTTTTCTAGTTTGTTGGCATATCATTGTTTGTAGTATCCCCTTATGATTTTATTTTTTTCTTTGGGTTCTGTGCTGATTTTGAAAGGCCTAGAAAGACATGTTTTAATCTAAACCCTATTTCATAAAAGCTGAATAATCTGTATTCAATACTGTATGTAATTAGTTCATCTCCCTGGAGAAGTAACCCAATCAAGAGTGGTTGTTAAGCTGGATTAGGGGAGATGTATCTCCACCCATTTGGGTGGGTCTTGATTGGTTTTCTGAAGTCCTACAAAAGAGGCAACATTTTGGAGAATGAGAGATTCAGAGAGAGCAGTGCAAAACGACATAGCCATGAGAAGCAGAGTCTATCAGCCAGTGTCCTTTGGAGATGTAGAAGAAAAATACCTCCCTTCATGAAAGAAAGCTAGGAGAGAAAGTTAGCAGATGATGCTGTGTTTGCCATATGCCTTTCCAGATGAGAGAAAAACCCTGACCATGTTCACCATGTGCACTTCCAGCTGAGAGAGAAACCCTGAACCTCATTGGCCTTCTTGATCCAAAGTATCTTTCCCTGGATGCCTTAGATTGGACACTTCTATAGACTTGTTTTAATTGGGACATCCTCTTGGCCTTAGAACTATAAACTAGGAACTTATTAAATTCCCCTTTTTAAAAGCCATGCTGTTTCTGGTATATTGAATTTCAGCAGCTAGCAAACTAGAACAGGGTTTGTGGTAATGAACACCATCTCATTTCTAATTTTATTTATTTGTGTTTTCTCTCACTGTATTTTTTTAGTCTAGCTAAGATTTGTCGATTTTATTGAGCTTCTGAAATAGACAACTCCTTGTTTTATTGTTTCTCTTAACTGATCTTCTTTTTCTTGATTTCATTTATTTCTACTCTAATCTTTGCTATTTCTTTCCTTCTGCTTGCTATGGAATTAGTTTGCTGTTCTTTTTATATTTTTCCCAGTTGTTCATTTAGGTCTTTGGCTTTAGCTCTTCTTGTTTAATGTAGGCACTTAGGGCTATAAATTTCCCTTTCAGCCCTGCTTTTACTGCATCCAATAAGTTTTATGTTGTGTTCCTGTTTTCATTCATGTTGACATATTTTCTCAATTCCCTTGTGACTTTCTCCTTGAACCACTCATTGTTAAAGGTGTATTTTTTAATCCTCTTATATTTGTGAAATTTCTGGTGCATCAGTTGTTATTGATATCCAGCTTAACTCCATTATAATCATTTAAAGTGCTTTGTATAATTTCAATAGATTTACATTTATTAAGACCTGTTTTGTGTACCAGAATGTGGTCTATGCTGGAGAATATTCCATGAGCATTAGATAAGAATGTATATCCTGCTGTTTTGCATGCAGTGTTCTGTATATATCTGTTAGGTATAGTTCATTGATCATGTTATTTATGTTCTCCATTTCCTTACTGATCTTCTGTGTATGTTCTATCTATTGAAGAGAGTGGTGGTTTCAAGTCTCCCACTATTGTTCTAGAGATGTCTATCACTCCCTTCTGTTTTGCCAGTGTTTGCCTCATGTGCATTGGAGCACCTTCATTAAGTGCATATATATTTATTATTGTTATTTCTCCTTTGTGAATTGCCGCCTTTATTAATGCATAGTGCCCTTCTTTGTCTCATAACATTTTTTTTTTGCATTTGGAGTCTATACTTCTGATGTTAATACAGGTACCTGAAACTATTGTCTACTGATTGTGTGGAATATCATGTTCCATCCTTTCACTTTCAATCTATTTGTGTCTAAAATGAGTCTCTTATAAACAGTATGCACATGGATCATTTTTTCATCCATTCTGTCAATTTATATTTTTTGATTGGGGAACTTAATGCAATAACATTCAATGTTATTACTGTATAAGCTGTCCTTACTTTGACCGTTTTATCATTCGGCTTTAATTTTCAGATCTACTATATTTCTATCTTTTTATCTGTTTAGTTACACTTACTGATAATAATTATTTCTATACCATGCTCCAGCCATTTCTTTCCTTTTTTTTTCAGCTGGCAGAACTCCCTTTACTATTTCTTACAGGACATATCTATTGTTAACAAATTCTCTCAGCTTTTATTTAACTGTGAGTCTTTTCAGTTCTCCCTCCTTTTTGAAGGTCAGCTTTGCTAGATAAAGAATTATTGCCTGAAAAATTTTCACTTTTAGCTTAAATATATCACACCATTTCCTGCTCACCTCTGTAGTGTCTGATGAGATGCCAGCACTTTGCCGCACATTTCTTCCCTTATATGTGTTCAATTGCTTTTCTTTTGTTGCTCGCAGTATTCTCTCTTTTTCTTTGGTATTTATAAGGACCTAAATGTGCCTTACAATTTCTTTCTATAAAAAGCTATAACTTGTTTTTTATAGTTTCTGGGCATTTGGTTATCTTGATATCCAAGTTTGGATATCTTGATATTTTTGGAAGGTTGGATTCCCTCTCTCATCTAAGACTTTGTTGCTGATTAGGTTCATGTTGAATGTCTCCTTTGGCACTTGCTTTGTCAGTATTTCCCAGCCAAACCAGGGCCAGTGTCCCATATATTGGATGCACACCCATTCCAAAGGGCCCTTGAGAGAGGGTCAGGAAAGCACCTTGTAATAGTCAGGGCTCTTTAGAGAAAATAGAACCAACAGGAAATATCTGTAAATATGAGATTTATAAAGTCTCTCATGCAATTGTGAGAATGGAAAAGTTCAAAATCCATAGGGCAAATTATGAAGCTATGAAGGCCCTCTAATGAAGAGTCTGGACAAACTCCACAGAAGAGGCTCACTGGCTAAAGAAGCAATGAAAAAGTCTCTCTTCCTTAAAAACTTTCAATGAGTTGGATTATCTTATTGTGGGAGACATGCCTTATTTGATCACAGATGTAATCAGTCACAAATGTAATCAAATGACTGATGATTTAATATACCAGCATTTTGCTTTATTAACCAGCCTTCTGGTTTATCAACCAGCCATGAAATATCCATGCAGCAATGGTCAGGCTGGTGCTTGCCTGACCAGACAACTGGGCATAATCACTTGGCCAAGTTGACACCAGAACCTATCACACACCTTTTCAAACTGCACTTTACTAGGTCTCCCAGAAGATGGCACATTTCAGCAACCTATTACCCACAATCTTAAAAAGGTAAGTTATTTCCTTAGTCCTCTACCCGTCCTATTCCTATGTTGCTTAGGGACAATAGTCCTGTTGCGCTGCAGGCACATGTCAGTAAAGGAACAAAGCTGTGGGACACTGCTGTCCTATTTCACCAGGCAACAAATACCTAGATCAGGACTATTTCATGCCCCTCTCTTTTTCCAAGTGGAGGGATTTTATCTCTCCCAGACCACTGAAGCCAGCTGAGTGAGAACCTTCTGACCCACAGCTGCCAGCCTCAGGGGTGGTAGAATGGTGTGGGGAACCATGGAGATCAGTCTCTCACTGCCTTCCCTATGTTTGTGGAAATAATGCACCTAAGTCTCCTGGGCTCCTGCATGGAAAGATTCTAGACTGCAGGTCTGACAGAGTGAACTTTGTCAGTTAACTGTTGGAACAGGACTGTGCCCTGTCTTGCCAGTCAGATGAGAAACAGATCAACCCACACCTGCTGAATTTGGAGTGGCAGATGGACACCAGGTGCATGGTTGAGTTCATGCACCACAATTTCGCAGTCATAGTATCTCTGATTTTTTTCACCCATCTTTTCCTTATATTTTGCAGTGCTCCTTACCTGGTCTCCAGAGGCCCAGAATTGCTACTTCAGGTAGTTTCTGCCTGTTCTCTAGGTGTTTGTAGTATAGCATGAGTTGTACCTGTCTTTATTCCACCATATTCCTGGAAGTTTCACTTTATATATTGTTTTTGCTGAAAACTTTTAGAATAAGGTGCAGACATCATGACATTTAAACACTTCAGCATGTTTCTCATAAGAGCAAACTCATTCTTATTTAAGCACAATAACATTATCTCACCCAAGAAACTGAGTATATATTTTAACTCTATGAATAGAATTTCTATAAATGAAAAAAACATGCAAATTTCAAGTTTCTATTTTTCCTTTAAAGTAAAACATTATGGGAAAATATTAAACCTTTAATTAAGACATCACAGAAAATTCTTTTGAAGTTAATATAGGTTTCTATTTCCAAAATAACTGATCCAGTAAATATTAAGTGTAATCCATTTTCAATAATTGTAGAACTCAAATCACTTTCTTAGTTTTCAACTTTAAGAACAGCTTATCTTTCTAAGTTGCAAGGAAACAACAACAAAAGAGGATTAGAAAGAATTTTGAAAATGTTTACCTTTGTTTTAAAAATATTACCTATGAATGATAGTAAACATTTTTATGAAGAAATGCATGACAATACTGTGAAAACTGTATCACAAACATTACCTCAATTAAATGATTTATTCTGAATAATGCTACTTTATTTTGGTACAGATGTAATATGTTTAGAGAAAGTGAAGATGATCTTTTTAATGAAAGATTTTGTAAACCAGTTACAATCCTTGTGGATATAATATAATACTATTGGAAAATATATATTCCATATTCAAATTTCCCCACATATCCCAATAATAGTCTTTATAGTTATTTTATTTCTTGTCATAGATCTGGATTCAATAAATGAGTACTTTCTGTATATCAGAAGTTCACCTATGTTCTTTTCTTTCTTAATACTGAT
>PVIY010034439.1:0-27118 GCA_004026745.1 Myrmecophaga tridactyla
GCCACTTTAGAGACAGTTTGGCAGTTTCTTAAAAAGTTGAACACAGTTTCCCCATACAATCCAACAATCATTCTACTAGGGCATTTATCCAACTGGTATTTATCCAACTGATTTGAAAACTTATATCTTTACAAAAACCTGCATGTGAATGTTTATGGCAATTTACTTAAATCACCAATAAGGAAGCAATGAAAATGTCCTTCAATTGGTGAATGTATAAACAAACTGTGGTACATCCAAATAATGGAATATTTTTTAGAGAAAAAAGAAATGAGCAATCAAGTGATGAAAAGATATGGCTGAGTCTTACATGCATATTGCTAACTGAAAGAAGCCAATCTGAAAAGGCCAGACATTGTATGAATCCAAATATATCATTATAGAAAAGGCAAAACTATAGCCATGGTGAAAGGTTAAGTGGTTGCCAAGGGTTCAGAGAGAAAATGTAACAGAAGAAGCACATAGAATTTTTTTAGGGCAGTGAAACTATTCTATATAATTCTAAATGGCAAGTACATGATACTGTGCATTTGTCAAAACCCATAGAATTTTAAGCACAAAAGTGAACCTTTTGCATGCAAGTAAAAAATAATTTGGGATATTGGGGGATCCCAGGATGAAATGCAGAATGTACAAAACAATCTAACTGCCTTACAAATGTTTAAGACAACCTCACTGAAGGCATGGTGGTAAATGTGCTGACCCTAAGTAACCTTGGAAATAAGTCTGAAAGACTTAAGGCAAAAGAAACAGTAAATAAGCACTGTACACTAGTTACTAAACTTGTTTCTCATGGGGTTACAGGTTAACAGTTCTGATATCACCATACATATATATTGGAATATAACAAGTAAATGGATGGCAAATTGTGGAGGCCAAGTTTCTCACTGTGGGATTAGGAGGTTACAGAAAAGTAAAGAGAATGATGAGACTATGTCAAAGGGACATAGAAGTCAACTGAAAGTGCTTCCAATGGCCAAAGCTGGAGCTACTTGAGCAAGAACAAAAAGTAGTATTGAATTATAACCCAAACAATAAAATAAATATCCAAGAGTTCATAGTGACTTAAACAAGTGATTGAATAAACAAATCTAGGTGAAGAGATAAATCTCCACTACAGAAGAATTCCAAATAGTTTATAGAGATATCTGTCCTCCAAGGTGAAGCATAACCCCCCACAACTTAAGTGTGGGCTGCCATTAGTGACTTACATCCAAAGAGGACAGTATGGAAAGACAGAAAAAGAAGAAGTTTACAGTGGAGAAGTCTGGCAAACACTATTTCTGCCAGATGATCAAAGTTCACATCAACAGTGATGTCACATTAATAGAATGTACCCTTGACATAATGTGATGGGAAGGGCGATTTACCTCTGAGGACTCCCTCCTCCAAACCCATAACTGCAGTCTAGTCATGAGAAAAAACATCAGACATATTCCAGTTGGGAGGCAATCTACAAAATACCTGACCAGTAATCCTAAAAGCTGTTAAGGTCATAAGAAACAAGGAAAGTCTGAGAAATTGTCAAAGCCAAGAGGGGATGCAGGACTACTCAATGAAATACAATATCCTGAATGGGATGCTGGAATAGGGAAAAGGACATTATGTTAAAACTAAGGAAATCCAAAAAAAAAAAAAAGTATGAAATTTATTTAATAATAATGTCTTAATAATATGTTAATTAATTGTGGCAAATACACCACACAAATGTAAAATGTTAAAAATAGGGGAATATGTGTGGGGTATATGGGAACTCTGTACTATCTTCGTGATTTTTTTCCTTTTTTTGTAAATCTAATACTGTTCTGAAATAAATTTTATTCTAATAAAAAATCACTAGCTCCTTAAGATATATAATAACCTAGGAGCTTTCTGGGTAAAGTTTTTATTATTATAATACTCAAAGTATTAAAAAAGCAAAGTATAGAAATAATAACAATAAAATTAACTGTAGAAGTACCAATATTTCTCCAGGTCTTTGCACTTGAAGAAAGGCCTGTTAAGTCTAAAAAATATAAGAGGAGGGTGGGCAATGGTGGCTCAGTGGCGGAGTTCTCGCCTGCTGTACTGGAGACCCAGGTTTGATTCCCGGTGCCTACCCACGCAAAAAAATATATATATAAGAAAATTGTAGAGTGCAAAAAATAAAATAAAATGTAAGAGGACTGTAGAGTCAGAAGCAGAAGTGGTTGGTGACAATCGAACTGTAATTGAGTGGACATTAATTTTATAGGAACTCATGCTGCTGGGTTTTTTTTTTAGTTGCAAAAATGTTACACAATGACATTTTCTAATGCCTAGATGTTCCTATTTAATTTGAGTCATTCAGTTTTTTCCAAGGGTAAATAAAAATGTCTTAAAGGAATGAAAAAAATTGTTATGGTGCTTAATATGCTGCAAGTCCTGTAAAGCGAAAGACATATAAGATATAACGCTATGTGATCATGGGTTAAAAATGCAAAAAATAAAACAAATGAAGTAAATTAATATAATCTCATTCATTCCCAGAAGAATCACATAAATATATTTAGTAGAGCAATTTTACTGATGTGGGGAAATATGAATTTTTAAACATAACACATTTTATCTGTCACATTTTATCTGATTATAGGAGATTATAATCAAATTCGGTATATCAGATGTTTATGCTTGATCAACTAAGAAGAATTAATATAGGGGTCATGGAGGCCTTCAGAATTCAAGTCAAAGTGACTTTCACCTGCTGGTTTATTGAATAAATCAAACCAGGCCAAGATATGCAGTGGCAACAAATGACCTCCAAGTGTCGTTGATTTACAAGAGCAAAGTGTATTTCTCACTCACGCCACATGTTCACTGGGGATCCCTTTTCCAAGGTAGCCCAACTCCAGGCTAAAGAAGCTGTTTCTTTCTAGGGCATTGCTGGTCTTGTGGTAAAGGGAAAAGAGGTATGTCAAGCAATATGCTGACTCTTCACACTTCTGCTCAGAAGTGGCACACATCACTTTTGTTCAAAAGTGAGCATATGCTATTTCAGTAGCCAAAATGTCATATGCCCAGTCCTGAGTTCAATAGAAAAGGGACACAGAAAGGACCTTATGAAGAGGAAAATAAATATTTGGCAAGCATTAATAGAATTCATGATACCTATTAACTTGTCCAATCTTCATTATCTTGCGACCAAAGAAAAGTTATTTATTATCTCTAAACCTCAGATTCCTTATTCATTAAATCTGAGCAATATTCAGTCCTATAGTTAAGGATAAAATTAAAACAAATCTACAAAGCACCAAAAATTTGATAGCTTCTCAATAAAAAGCAGCTCTTACTATAAATGTCAAATGAATATAGAGATACTTTTACAGCAATGAGAACGTATGGTTCAACTAAGTCTTAAGCAACAATAATAAAGCATTAAAGAAACTAATATAAAAGGGTTTAGCCTTGTATTTTTTTACTCTTTTATCATCAAATGATTTAATACCAATTAAATATTGTTTTGATATCTTTTTCCAGAACAATTTTACTTTGGCTGCCCCCCAAAATCTCTGCAATTTTGAGCTGCTTATAACTCTATATGGTATCTTTAATGAAAGAGACATTTAATCTTTCTGGGATTGGATGTCCAGAACTAAACAAATCATAACAAGGCCTACATAATTGAAAACAGGCATATTGCCCTAGTGAAGGTACCCCTGCTATGGGTGTCTGTTGGCATCGCTTCTGAAATGGGTCTGCTCCAGCCAGAGCCTTTATGCTGAGTATGGCAAGAGAACCGAGAGTCCCACAAAGTAGAGGCCAGATTGGTTTACTGGCAAGCCAAAAATCTGTGCTTTTTCTACGGTTGGAATTTAGCCCAAGGCAGAATTCAAACAAAAACCAATACTGGCTAAAGTGCTTAGAAAATATGAATTCTTGAGCACCTCGGAGATCCTGAATTGCAAATGGCTGCTGACAGAATATCTGTGCAATTCTGCTTCCTTGAGCACAGTATTAAGGGAGAAGAAAACAATGAGATTCTACTGCGTAGCACTGTCCTTATCTTTCTTCCTCTGGAAAATGTGAACATTTGGTTCCCATAACTCAAAATTCTGCTCATAGTCCCCTTTTTGCAAGAACAGATTCATTCTTTCACTGATAAATCTCCCTTATCATTCTTATAGTTTTATCAACTTCTACTTGGACATCATAGAATCCTTACATTTATGGTTAGTTGATGTAATTTCTGCATTTCTGATGAGGTCTTAGATTGCTTACTAACCGCAACAAAAATATATGCTTTTTTTTTTTTTTGGTTTTGCCTTCAGTGGCTAGCACAGTGCTGCTATAAATAGGTTATTAATAATTACGTTTCATTTATGGACTCTCATCTGATTCTCAGGTCAATCTGCATCTGCCTGCTAATCACTTTTTCTTGATATATCTACAAAACTGCTTTTCTTAGAAAATATGTTCTGAATGTTGACCTAGAGGTACCTAGAGAAATAGTTAATCATTTTAATTGAAGGAACACAAATTTTACAAAAGTATTTATCAGTCACTGTGGGACTTCATTAATAAGGCACATTTTTAATTTGTGTTTGTCACACACGATTCTCCATGCTTGAGGTATTCCCAGGGTCGAAACTACTGAGCTGCTTTTCCTGCATGAAATCAAAGTTTAACATAGATAATTTTAGCAAAAATGTGACAGATTAGGTAAAAAAAAGAAAAAAAGAAACTCTTTTTGAAGCTCTGGAGAAAACAACCCCAAATTGGGTTTCAGATCATTGACATAAAAGAGGCTGCTGGATGTGGAGAGTTTGAACTTCAATTTAATAGAAATGAGTGTTCCCCACCTGGAGGAAAGATAAACAGACAAATAGCCGAAAAGACAACAGCTCTTTACATGTGCGTGAGCCCAGTGGAAGAAAGCATGGCCTAGGGGGACTAGGGAAATGTCAGCTATCAGAGCCTGGGGGAAGACCTGCATTTTAGAAAGTGGGGCATTAGGAGGTGAGAGCCAGACTGACAACAGGGAAGTTCTGCTCAGCGCTTTATGTGTTTGCTAAAGTGTTTAAGATGTATTACAGGTCAAGTTGCCCAGGAAATAGACAGCCCTCCAGAGATGTTCTGAATTGAGAGGAATGTGCACCTCTATCTCCCATGGATTAGCTGTCAGACAGGCTGCATCTGGACAGTTGCAGTCCCTTTGAGTGAGGCAACTCCCTGTGGCTAAAAGCAATTCCTGGGGAAGAATTAAGTTCTGAGATAAATGAGGGCTATTCTGGTATCTGGAAACATGAGTTCTTTAATCCTTAAATGGGGATCTGATCTAATCCAATAAATTTATCCTACCTGGGAGCAGTTCATCCAGGATTATGGTTGGTCTTTTTTTCCTGAGGAATCATACGGGAGAAAGATTTAGTGGAAAAAAAACATGAACTCCCACCACTGCATCTGGTATTTGGGAAACAAATGATACACATTACCTTCTACTACCACGCGTTCTAAATTTGTGTCACAGCTGGTACCTCTTACAGACTAAATGTTCACTCACTCTGTCTGGGCGAGCAAGATCCTTATTATTGAAGGGACTGAGCCTCCAAGCACCTCAAACCCTTTTTAGGACATGGCTAATTCCTTTGCTTTTTATCATTACAGTTGAGTAGGGGAATCACCAAATAGCATTCCAGTAGGTGGCCTAGATCCATTATCAGGGAATGCCCCAGTGAATCACTAGTGGATCCACACTTGGAAAATGCGAAATGTATTCTTGCGGGCTCCCATCTTGTAACAGCAGCTCCTTCTCCGCCTGATGATCAAGGTCATTTATCCCTGCCAGGAGAGTGACTCCTTTCCTTGTCTGACGATCTCTTGGTACAAGGAACCTCACGTAACTGACAGCATCAATAGCCTGAAGTTTAATTGAATTTTTGTTTTGTTCCTGGTGGAACCACTTCCTCACCAGAAACCAGGGACTTCTGATGCCAGAGATCAAATAATTACATGACTGCATGCACAAATTTCCCAAGTTGGTCATTGGAAGTAATTTTAAGCAGTACCACACCTATCCACCTTATGGTTACAGAACCATACGTTCTGCCTGTCAGGGATACATCACTGAAAATGCTCACTGATTGAAGATACATACTGCATCCTGCAGGATGGCAACGTTCACAGGGTATTATCTTCCAACTGACACTGGCAAAAGGTCATTCCATCATGCTATCAGGGATTGTTCACTATGTAACAGGACCAGTGGACCCCATAAATACATGTCAACTGCTGTACTTTCTGTACCAACTGTAAAGTTGGTCTGTTAGTTTGATGTGAAGTTATTCAGGAATTTCATGTCAATAGGAAAGGCAAAACCATACTCAGAATTTGTATCAATTTAGGTCAAGGTGAATTGCCACTCCTTCCAGGGTAGAAGGGATCCAGTATAATCGATTTGCACTCAAATTGCTAGTTGGTTTCCTTAGAGAATAGTGCTCATTTTTTGACTTAGTATTATTCTCTGTTGCTGGCATTTGGCAATGGCAAAAGTTAAATCAGCCTTAGTGAGTGGAAGCCTAGACTACTGGGTCCCTACATAGTTTTCATCCCTGCCACCATGGCTACTCCATGCTTGTGTTCATTGTGCTGATGGTGGAGGCTGCATAATATTAAATGACCAAGTCAATCTATCTGCTTGGTTGTGCATTGCCTTTTCCATGTGGATGTCCTCTGGTGGTTGTTAATATGTGATCCAAATTCTTCACATTTCATGTTCAATCCCATAGTGCCATCCATATGCTTCAAACCTGACCTTCTTATCCCTAATCTTCCAGTCATTCTCCAGGTCCCTAACCAACCAACCAATTCACTCACCACTGCCCATGAGACTGTATATATTATTACCAGAGGTCACATCCTTTCCTCATAAACTGAATGGCTAGGCACATCATCAAAGCTCTGCCCACTTGGAGGAAATTACCATGATTTACTTAAGCCTTTATTAATCTTCTTTAAAAAACACAGTACATCTAGCACAGCAGCTGCAATTGAATTGATGCTGCAAACTTGAAGATTTTCTTCTTTTCCAGAAAACTGCTCCTAAGTTCTTCCAAATAACAGGTCAAGGACAAATCACATGATCAAGGGTAGTCTTTTTCACTTATAGTCAGCTGATGGTAGATGTAACCACATCTACAAAATAACTTCACATCAAAACCTAGATTAGTATTTGATTAAATAGCTGGTAACTATAGCCTAACCAGTTAACGCATAAAGCTAACCATCATACTAGTAACAGGTATGTTTGTTCTGATTATACATATCTGTACCATAGATATGCTCATTAACACAACTGTCCCAAAGAACTTGGGCCAAGAATTCATTTATAACCAGGCACTCTAACAGAGAGTCCATGATAATGCCCTGTATCCAGTTGTCCACAAAACACTTATTTTCTTTCCTCAGTGTATAATTACACAAGTAATTGGCTATTGATCCTTTGAGGGGAAGAGTGAGGGCATCATTACCATATAGAAATGGTATAATATTCCAGTGTCTTTATTCCTGAGGATATTCAAAAGGATTCCTTTGGTCAATGGGTTCCGGCTCTGAACGTGGTGGGCTCAATTATGAAAACTGTACAGAGATTATCAAATTGGTGGGGGGACAGCTAACTTCATTCTCCCAATTATCCATCTTTGACTACTTAAATTGTGTAGACTGAGCAATACTTTTATCTATAAATATTAATACCCTTGTTGGAGGATGATAGACTATATGTATATATGACTCAATATATATATATTGAGCAGTGCTCCTATTGTCTGACCATCTATATTGCCCTGAGGGATGACATGTCCCCATAGTTCTTTACAAATCAGCACCTCTGCCTCTCAGACCAGGCATTTTGCTCATTATCATGATTGCAATACTTTGTTTCTGATGACTAAGTGTCTCCAATTGACCATTTTTAGGGTATGATCTCTTTCTTCCCTTAGCAGGCTCAGAACTTGCTTTGCCAGGTTTTGTTATGACTTTCCTCTGGTGATTGGTCTTCTGGCCCGGGGGAAAGGTGTTTGTAGATCCATCCTGAGATCTACACACATATTACCCGGCATGGTTAAAACCTCTATAGTTTCTAAAAGCAAATGAAGAGTATAAGCCTTAAACTGGGAGGACTGAGCTTTTTCTGTAGGCTAGGAGGTTTCAAGGTAATCTAAGTATTCGAGTTTTTTATGCATTGCTCCACATGCCCCATTCCATGTTTCAGATAGCCATTTCTCAATCAGAGCACAGACCTGGGCATAACAGACCTGTAGATTTTAGAATGTAACATTCTCTATCTTTTAAATTCTAAGTCTTTTCCTCAGTTTTTTTCTGTCATCAAGGTGCAGGAGATAAAAATCTCTTTACATTATTTCAAGGATGCACTCTGGCATTCAAATTTATCCTTTAGACAGCCACTGTTTTTTTTTTTTCCTTATGCATCCATATACCAAAGCAACAGATATCCAATTCCATAGTCTTTATAACAACTACTTTCCCCAAGACCTTAATTGCTTTGGCCAGTGTGTTAGTTTCCACAGGCAATCCCACCCATTTCATCACTTCAATCTGTTGCACCACTATTGTGTTTCAGCTGCTATCACTACTCTACCTGTCAGCAGTGATAGGTCTTGACTACCAGTCTACCATAAGTGATCTTCCTTCAAACCCCCATTTTAAAGTATGTTTTCTAGGACCACTCCCCACATTAACTGTCACAGATCAGCATCCCTGAGAAATAGACTCTGCCTTGGTTATACCTGTACAGGAATACTTGAAGTGGGATTGGGCAGATGAAGAAGTTGCAACGCAATGCAATTGCAACAGAGACTTAGTATGATCCCATAGGGAGTGCTGTAGCTAGAATGCCATTTCAGAAGTGTCCTAAATTAAGGAGAATTTATACTCCTTATTTGAAACCACCATTGAATGTAGGCTGTCCTGAGGATGGGGTATAATCTCGTGTGAGGTGCCTCTCTCTGGCAGAAGGCAAGTCCCGGGAGGGTCCCAGCTGTTACCCATCAGTGAGTAACACTTCCAACATTTGGGAGAATGAATGCCTCAAGCCTTATGAGAAATCTGAGAGACAGAAACATATCACACAGCATCAAACACAGTATGTTAATAAACATCATTATGCTTGATTTGTATAACAAATTAATCACACAGTAATAAACATTGAATGATTTACCATTGTAATAACATAACATTTTCCTGCTAGATTTTGTAAATTTCTCTAATGTAGTAGGCAGAATTTTTTGTTTGTTTGTTTTTGCATGGGCAGGCACTGGGAATCGAACCCCAGTCTCTGACATAGCAGGCAAGAACTCTGCCTGCTGAGCCACCAGTGGCCTTCCCAGCAGGCGGAATTTTAAGATGGCTCCCAAGATTCCCACTATTAGGAGTGGGAATAATCCTCTATATTAACTCCACTGTTGATGTGGATAGGGTAGTGACAATGATTCTATTATCACTGCCGTGATTATGTTGACTTTGAGTTCATCAAAGGTCCAATTATCTTGGAGGAGCCTGGCATAATCAGGTGAACTCAATAAAAGAAGATGAAGCATCTGAAATATGCTCTCCTGAGCTCTAAAGACTATAAAGTGCCTGTGAACGGGAGGCTGCTAGGAACTCAGAGAAACCTCGGGAGGACAGCTAGCAAGAAAATGAGAACCTCAGTCCTATCACCACAAAGAAATAAACTCTGCCAACCATCTGTATTGGTTGAAATAGGATCCTGAGTCTCATATAAGATAGCAGTCCCAGCCACCAAAATGATTTCAGACTTGTGTAACACTTACCAGAGAACCCAGCTAAGCCATGCTTGGACTTCTGACCTACAGAAACTGTGAGATAATAAATGAATATTGTCATTAAGTTTATGGTTATTTGTTATGAAGCAATTGATCACTAATCACTAATATTTACGTTATCTACTTAGTTTTACCTTATCCATGATATTTATCAAGATAACCCAAGATAAAAACATTATTTCAGCATTTCTATCATCTTTCTTTTTCCCCCAAAATATGTGTTCTCATTCCAGCTCTGAGCCTTTCCCATAGTGTGTTCTATGTGTGGAAGTCTTTCTCTATTTACTCCATTTATCTAACTATCACACATTCTTTAAGACCCATGATCCACATCTTCCTTACAGCATTTAATCCATCTTTTTCTCTTAGCTCTTATAGCACATATAGCCCCTAATGAATTATATGACAAAAGGTATCTGAGTATCCAAACAGAACCCAATCTTCCTTAGGACATACTTCAGAAAACTTTACACTGAATTGGAGAGAGGCATATTCTGTGCCCTCCTTTCCCCCAATTTCCTGTTGAGCCTAGTTCAGCTTTGGTATATCAAGGATGACTTGGCTACTGAAACAAATTCATATACCCTGTAGAATGCAGTTCAAATGGACAGTTGGATTTAGTGAGCCGCAGGAACCTTTATAGATTGTTTAGGTGCTTCATGCAGGCAACAAAAGTGAAGTACAAAGAGTTTAGGAACACAACATCTCCCAGCTAAGATAAAAATTGTTTAGTAATCTTTAATTATTATTATTATTTTACTTTTTGCAAAAAAACCCCAAGTACTGGTGCACAGAAAATTGTTCCGAGAATAAATTGGAGATATTTTGGCATATTTCTGGATAGCAGAAAGAAGTTGTGTTCCTGATGTTCAAGTGATGTAAGACAAACTTAAGTCCTTGGATAAAAGAACAGAAAAATAGAGAGCATGAAAATTCACAGAACAGGACCTAGTTCGAGTAACTGATAAACATGTTTGAAGAAATTAGTGTCTGGGGGTATTCAAGTAACTTTGAGTGCCAGTGAAGAATCAGAGCTATAGAGGGCAAATATGAAGAAAGTGGGGGTGGCTTATGAGGCATTAATTGATTCATGGTAAAGAAACATCAAACATTCAACCTTAAGCGTACCCTATAAAGCTTTAGGCAATCTCAGCAGTTTGAAAAGACTGACATACTTTGGTCGGAACATTGTGATGTTTAAACAGGGTCTATGATATCTTACCCAGAAGCATTCATTCAAAAATCCAAATTTTGAACTAGGGACAAATTTGAGGAGTATTAAAAGCACCTTTCCCTGTATATATGTATATGAAAGATGGGACTTTAGCATCATCTTAGAATAGTTTTATGTTGTGTTTGTGTTTTCATTTGTGACTGAAGTGGGGTCACAAAACACTGAGTTAATGATTGAGGTACAATTATCATAATATTTATGATATAAAAATGTTAATTAATGAGCATTTTCCTTACTTTTCTAAGGGCTGGATATATGTGTCCAAGTCTGAACCACAATACATGATATTTTATACAATGACCTGACAGCTAATACCTAGCCTCAATAGTCCCTAAGATTTTTTTTTTTTTGCATGGGCAGGCACCGGGAATTGAACCCAGGTCTTCAACGTGGCAGGTGAGAACTCTGCCTGCTGAGCCACTGTGGCCTGCCCATACCTGGGCTTTTGAAATCCAATTTGGATAGCTTGTAAAATGTAGGTCTTGAAGACTAGATGTTACTTTAAATGTCTTTTTGTTTTCCCAGAACACAGAAGAAAGCCTTTTGGAAAAGCTGTTCATATATGCTCATTATGCCCACAGTTCAATTTTATTTAGATTCCTTTAGCAGACCTTCCCAATCTTCCCTACAGTGCTTCAGGATTACTTCCATATTTTACCTTTTGAATTAAACTTCCTAATTCTAAGAAATTTTTTATCCAGATAAGTTTAGTAAATTTTTGTCACATTAAATTTGAATTCCACATAAACATGACTTGAAGGGCCTTGACTGCAACCCATTGATTTTCTACTATGATAATTCCTTGCTCTCTCCAGAGTTCACGTTTTTATACAATTTTATTAAGATGTATTCACACACCATGTAATCCATCCAAAATGTGTGATCAGTGACTCACAGTATCATCACACAGTTGTGCTTTCATCGCCACAATCAATTTTAGAACATTTTTGTTACTCAAAAAAAAGAAATAAAAAGAAAAAAGAAAAACCAAAACATCCCATACCCCTTATCCTCACCCCATTATTTTCTTTCTTTGTTTTGTTTATACACCATACAACCCATCCACAATGTATAATCCGTGGGTCTTGTTATAGTCACATAGTTCTGCATTCCCCACAACAGTTAATATGAGAACATTCTCATTTCTTCCACAGAAAAAAATCCAATGCCCCTTATGATCCCCTATTATTGACATTTGGTTTTGGTATAGTGCCTTTGTTACAATGAATGCAAGAATAGTACAATTGTACTGTTAACTATAGGCCTTAGTTTACACTAGTTATATTTTTTCCATATACCACTCTGTTATTAACACTTTGTAATAGTGGCATATGTTTGATCTAGTTCATGTAAGAGCTTTCTTATATTTATACAATTAACAACCATCCTTGTCTACTCTAGGTTTCACTGAATTATACAGTCCTCAATTTTTATCTTCTAGCTTTCCATCTGGTGACGTATACAACTCCGGCCTCCTTATCTCAACCAGTCTCATACTCAGCTTCATTACTTACACTTCCAGTATTACGATATCATCGCAAAGTATCGTGCTATCCATCTGAACTTTTACAATCAACCTTATTGAACATTCTGTAGTTCTTAAGCATTGATTGCCCAATCTCTGTCCTCTTTCTATCTCCTGCTAATCTATGCTTTTGATTTTAACTCTCAGAGTTTGCTCATTATGATTAGTTCATTTTAGTGAGACCATACAATATTTGTCCTTTGTTTCTGGCTTATTTCACTCAGCATGATGTCTCGAGGTTCATTCACATTGTTACATGCCTCACAACACATTCCATTCTCAGCTGCTCAATATTCCATCCTATGTATACACCAAGGTTTGCCCTTCCAGAGTTCACTTTTAAAAGTAAAACAATTCTATTCTAAAAATAAAAATACAAGTCTCAAACTGTAATTTGAGTAGATCTATCTGATCACTCTTCCAGGGAAAGAAATAATATTTAAGAAAGTAGAAGGAAGAAGAGATTAGGGGGGCAGGGCAGCTGCCGTGGCTCAGCAGGCAGAGCTCTGACCTGCCGTGCTGGAGGTCTGGAGTTCGATCCCTGGTGCCTCCTGCCCATATGCAAATTAAAAAAAAAAAAAAAGAAGAGATTAGGGGGGAAGAAAAAAATGACAGGTATCAGGAGAGAGGGAATTTTTTGACAGAGACAAACTTGTCTCCTGTAATTTTGCAAATGTCAAACAGCTGATTTATTTCTTTTGTTGTATTCAGGCTTATCATTTTAAACTGGTCAAGTAAAGGACACCTAAAAATATTCAATCCCGAGATCAGTGTCACATGAATACATTAAATAAGATAAACAGAAATATTTTTGCTTCATCTTTTTTTTGCATTTTATGCCAAATAACTATGGAATAATAGAGACATTCTCAATGGCAACGTGTAGACATATCCAGTTTTCATTTGGATAGAAATTATTCCAGAAAAAATATATGTAGGCTATTTGTATAGTTTAATAAAGCAAGCAAATAAACAATTCCCAAACCAGCCATATTTACCTGGTGTCATGGTCAGGTTCATGTGTCAACTTGGCCAGATTGTGGTACCTGTTTGTCTGGTTGGGAAAGTGCTGGCCTGTCTGTTGCAATGAGGACATTTCATAGAATTAGATCATGATCACGTCAGCTGCATCCACAGCTGATTCCATTTGTAATCAGCCAAAGGGGAGTGTCTTCTGCAATAAGTGATGCTTAATCTAATCACCGGAAGCCTTTTAAGGAGGATTCAGAAGAGACAGGCTCTCTTCCTGCTTCGGCTGGTGAGCCTCTCCTGTGCAGTTCATCCAGACCCTCCATCGGAGTCATCGGCTTCACAGCCTGCCCTGCGGATTTTGGACTCTGTGTTCCCACGGTCACATGAGACACTTTTATAAATTTTATGTTTGCGAGTATTCCCTGTTGATTCTGTTTCTCTAGAGAACCCTAACTAATACATTTTGGTACCAGAGAGTGGGGTGCTGCTGCTGTGGTTTGCAAATACCAAACATGTTGGAATGGCTTTTTAAATAGATAAGGGCAAGATTCTGGAAGAGGTGTGAGAAGCTTGATAGAGAAGGCCTAGAATGCTTTGAAGAGAGTGTTGGTAGAAATGTGGACTCTAAAGACACTTCTGATAAAGCCTTAGACAGAAATGAGGCATGTGTTATTATAGACTGGAAGGAAGACGAGCCTTGTTTTAAAATGGCAGGTAATCTGGCAAAATTGTCTAGTGACTTTGGCTGGAAGGCAGATTTTAAAAGCTGTGAACTTGGAGATTTAGCAGAAGAGATCTCCAAATTAATGTGGAAAGTGCAGCCTGGTTTCTCCTCACAGTTTATAGTGAAATGCAACAGGAGGGAGATAAGCTGAAAACTGGACTCTTGAGTACAAAGAAACCAGAAATTGATGTCCTGGAAAATTCTGGGCTTCCAGGAAGGGAGACCCCAGAGAATAGGCTCCATGTGAGGATTTGACCAGATGCGGAACCAGTCAGCCATCTCAGAGAAAGCCAGGATTGGACATGGAGTTATCCAGGAAGGATTTGTGGAAACTCCTTATGTTTGATGGGCATGATCTGAGGCTACTGCATAGAAAGCCAACGAGAGTGCTGTGGGATCTGTATAAACAGAGCCGCTGCCGGTCTGGATTGGGAGGTTCAGAGAAGGGACACACTGTAGGAAAACTAACTGCAGAGGCAAAACCATGGAGGCTGAGGTCTGAAGTCAGGAAGCCTTGGGCCAGGAGAGCAGACCTATCCAAGCCCGTGGAGAGGGTGAGTTTGCCCCAAAGGCAGAGAATGGGCGTTCCACCTGGAAGTGGAAGAGCCATGCCACCTCAGGTCTTGGAGAGGGTGAAACACATTCCTTGGGGTTTGGGGAGAGCCTGGCTGCCACCACATGGAGGGGTTGAGCGTGTGTGCCCTGGAGATGGCAGAGAGCCTGGGTGCAGCCTTGATGCTTAGAGAGGGTGGAGCCTAGAAAAAGGTGGTCTCCCAAGGTTGTATTCAGAGAGAGGCAGGCCTCTGCTTAGGCCCTCGGAAGGGTGGGACTGCCACTTTCTAAAGCCCTGAGGATAAATGATTAACAGACTTTGAAATCTAATGAACTTTGCCCTGTGGGTTTTCGAAACTGTATGAGTCCAGTGACCCCTGTGTTCTTTCCTCCCTATGGAAATGTGTATATGTATCCCACGACTGGTCCTCCTTTGTATGTTGGCAGCAAATAACTTATTATGAGTTTTCAAAGGCCCAGAGCCAGAGAACTTTGCCTTAGAACAGATCAAGCCTATAACTAATTTTGATAGGAGTTTGTACTGTTTCTAACTTTGTATTTCATTTGCATTGCTACTGAAATGGTTAAAGGATTTCTGATATTGTTATGAAATTAATGTATTTTGTATATGGGAAAAACATGTCTTTTTTAGGGGCCAGAAGGTAGAATGTACTGGTGTGAAAGGAAGTATGCCCCCTAGAAAAGCCATGTTTTGACCAAAATCCCATTTCATAAAGGTGGCGTAGTCCCTATCCAATACTTTATGTTTAAAACTGTAATCAGATCATCTTCCTAGATGATGTGATTTAGTCAAGAGTGGCTGTTAAACTGGATTAGGTGATGACATGCCTCCACCCATTTGGGTGGGTCTTGATTGGTTTATTGGAGTCCTATAAAAAAGGAAACATTTTGGAGAATGGGAGATACAGAGAGAGCAGAGAATGCTGCAGCACGATGAAGCAGAGAGTACACCAGCCAGCGACCTTAGGAGATGAAGAAGGAAAATTCCTCCCGGGAAGCTTCATGAAACTGGAAGCCAGGAGAAGCTAGCAGATGACGCCATATTCACCATGTGCCCCTCCAGCTGAGAGAGAAACCCTGACTGTGTTCACCATGTGCCTTCTCACTTGAGAAAGAAACCCTGAACTCCAGCGGCCTTCCTGAACCAAGGTATCTTTCCCTGGATGGATGCCTTTGATTGGACATTTCTATAGACTTGTTTAATTGAGACATTTTCTCGGCCTTAGAACTGTAAACTGGCAACTTATTAAATTCCCCTTTATAAAAGCCATTCCACTTCTGGTATATTGCATTCTGGCAGCTAGCAAACTAGAACAACTGGGAAAGTAAATTGGTCTGAATAATTTAAAATTTCGCTCAGTTCTTTTCTGGACCTGGAGAAAGTAGAGAGGCATCTCACACCAAATCCAATGTTAGTTCTGAGAGTTTGGGAAAGTTATGTAACCTCTTTATGCCTTCCTTATCTTTAAAAGAAAGATATTAGATCTCTGCTTACTAGATTGAGAAGTTGATGATGAATAATTAGAATAATGTTTCCATTTATACTAAAGTATTAAAAAGTAGAAATATCAAATATGAGATATTATCCTTAGTTATTTTAATTATAAAAGAATCAAGAAGCCCTAAATATGATGTTTCACCAATAAATATGGACCTGATCTCAATGAACACTATTTTTTAGAAGAAACTAAAAATTTTAATAATTTTTTTTAAATATAAAAAATAATATAATTGTCCTTCCTTGTAAGTAGAAGAGGAGTGATTTTTTCTTTTCGGTTGGAAAAGTTAGTGCTTTATATCAAAACATAGGTTTTACGTATTTATCTGTAAGAACTAGAGATTACACAATTTTCTTCCAACAGAATTTACACTTTTAATCGCTACCTATACAAATTCTTCCAACAGAATTTACACTTTTAATCACTACCTATACATGCTTGCCTGATGTGAAACCTGAGATTCTCAGATCAAAAGATGAGACTTGGGGAGGTTAGAGCGAGGAAAAAAAAATCTCTCAGCTGACTTGTTCCTTCTAATATAATTCGAAATAGCCGAGTTTTCTTACTCTGCTAATATCTCATTGGCTTTATGGATGTCTGGCTCTTCATATGTATTTAGTCTCAATTTGATGATAATGCTTTACAAAGAAAAATACCACTTTGTAACAGAATGATTTATTTTTCCTTCTCTTTTTCTTGCGTGACCTGACCACAGACTGAACCCACCGCTGAAATCGTGCTGTTTCTATTTGATTTTATTCCCTGATGTGAAATGATATCATGTTTCCGTTGTTTCTGGATAAACTCAAGCCCAAGCTAAACCTCAACATGTCTTGTGGCTTTGATCTAAGCCTCCATGTATGGTTTATAAGCCTCAGACAGTGCCGTTGTAAAATAACTGCAAACTCTCTATTTCGTGTACAACTATTAGTTTTTATTGTAGTGAATATAGGGAGTTTCAAACCTTGATTCAGCCTCTGCTTTTCTAGATGCCTGTCTTATCACATAAATAAAAAGTCTCATTAAAAAATGGCATTTTCTCCTTGCAACCACTAATTTAACATGTTCATTCCTGGAAATATCCTTGTGTACATGTATTTTCAGAGGATTTTTCTAGTCCTTTCCTGAATCTGAATATTATAGCCCATTGTTCAAATAATTAAAAGCTTAAATTTTAAAATCTGATAAAAAATAAAACAACCAACCAAAAAAATGTAAAAACCTATCACCCAAGTTCAAATTTCCTCAAATTGTCCTTATCTAATATTATTCTGAAATATTCTGAAATACTTGAGATTATTCTGAAAAAAAAATCACAAAACACACATAGATTTAATCACTAGCATATAGTCAATGTTGAAACTGGATTTTTGAGACCAGATTTAGAAAGGAAAGAGTGAATCAAAGTGGCTGCTCAATTCTACTTCTTTTCTGGCCCTATTCAGTTCTTAGTGGTATAAGGAGATTACCATCTAATCCTCAAGTACATAATAAATCTTTCCTGTTATCTCAAGTAGGAAACCTTCTCTGTCTGTGTAATACCACCTCACATCCATGCCACAGTCACTCCCTCTGTAACTCAAATTAGCATTTGATAAATCATTCTCATGTATCACTTAAACAGAAATATGTTACAATTTTCCCTTTTTGTTTTCACCCAACCCAATATATACACAAACACATATTGGGCTGTGCAGTATTTGAAAGAGGGTCTATGCTTTATTCTGTATAACAGTGATGAATAAATAAATTGATGCATGAATGGTTATCAGAAGTACATGTAACAATACCTTAAGCTCTTAATAAAATCTAAAATTGAATGACTTCTAAGCAATTAAAACAATAAGAGGTCTTATGGAAGATTCTGTTGTTGTCTACCCAGTTTTCATCGTTCCCTTCTTTCTTACTAAGAGGACTCCAGCTTTGCCCAATACAGCAACGTACCCAACTAAAATTATTTACCTCCCTAGACTCCTTCAGAGCTAACACATGAAATTTATGGCCAAACTTATATTCCTTGGTACAAAGTGACAGAGTCAGTTGGCAAATATTCTTACCCCACTCCATCTTCCCTTTTGGAATATAGATTTGTTTCTTAGATGTGCAATAGCCAGTTTTCTCTAATAGAATGAGATCCAGATACTAAAGATTGTGGAGGAAAAATAGTGAGTGGTGGACTTATGCCAATCCAGAGCTACCCATTTATGAATTTCATGGTGTGGAAGAAAATATTGCTAAGGCATTAGATTTAAGCTTCTGTTGCATGCAATCAAGCTTAATCTTAAATAACAAAAATATATACTTTAAAAAATGTCTAGTCAGTAAGATTTTAGTGTGATAGTCTCATAATGTGAATTTCTGCCTCTTCATGTTTCTTTATTTTAATTTTTGTGGACAAAAGAATAATAGTGAATTCTTTTACTATTGACCAAAGATACTGGTAGGCAGGTTTAAGCTCAGAAATGATAAATTATTTTTAAATATTCATTTATAAGATGAATAACAATTCATAGGGTAGTACAGAGGATGACTGAACTACTCATGAAAAGAATTTAGCACAATTTTCATAATTTTATAAATACCATCTTTTATTATTAACAAAGGTTTAGTGTCTTTTATATAAAATAAGATTAGTATGGATTTTGAAAGACCACAAGGTCATGAATGCCTTAATCCTCCAGATATTTCTTCTCTTTGGAGAAATTAGAAATCATTTATAATCATAAATAGATTTTCCAGGATACAACCAATGTCAATTATCCTTGCAGGTCGTATACTCTGATTTCTTTCTTTCTTCTTTTTTTGGCATGTGCAGGCTCTGGGAATCATACCCGGGTCTCTGGCATTATTGGCAAGAATTCTAACACTGAGCTACCCTTGCACCGCCTCTGATTTCTTTTTTAAATCATTAAACTCTTAACTATGTTCTAAACACTTCTCTTTGGGCTATATAATTTTTAAAATAAGATATAAGATCTTTCATGTTTTGTTCTTTTCTTTTCACTTTCAATAAAACAAATAATTTTGAAAGTTTATACCTTGGAGACTTGAGGAATTCTTAGTTTTTCTTTAGGCTGGGTCTGAATTTTTCTGTAAGTTTAGATTCTTTGCTCTCTTCTCATTCATATAATTTATCCCTTCTCTCAAAACTCTAAATATCCCTGCCCCACTCTCCTTCTGATTCTCAGTGCCTTCTACAACATTGTGCTGAGCCAACCTTTCCAAATATGTCTCCAACTGCATTCACCTGCAAGGGAAGACTGGACCCAGGAACCCCAAAATGAAAGGCTGCAAACTGGGTATTAGGAGAACAATTCTGATGATTTCTAATGATCCATTTCTATGGTAAATCTGAATCTATGATATTCTGATGTCCCTTGACAGATGAGCTCTAAAAACATAGTAAGGATTGGTAGAAAACATTCAGGAGTCCTTTGGGGACTACTTGTTCACTTCAGAGATCTTCTGGTTTTATATCCTCTGAGGTTGTGGAGCTAAGGCACAGGGGAGTGGAAAGGCATGTCTCTCAGTTGTATGCATTTGGCAGGGGTGCTGCAAATCACTACCCAGATGATTCATCTCCAGTTTGCTTAGTTCAGCCTCCAAACCTAATCTCAAATATACCATCATCTTAGTTATAGTCTTGATGCGTAGCAAGACTGTATGCATCAAGATATATGCATATAGTGGGGACTATCTATATTGGTTTGACCTAAGTTTTACAGCTTTGAGAGAAGTTTTACTCGTGTTGGACTATTGGTGGGAAGTTAGTGATTCTTTAGTGACAGCAAAAGGATCAATTGTGGTAGACCCCAGATGCACAGCACTGTGTGTTCCCACCATACTGAAGTCTGGACAGTCAGTAAGAAAAGATTCAAGCCCAAGTAAAACTAAGCATTATAATGTCCCTGAAGGAGAACTTCAAATCCCAATTACCAAAAACTCCGAACCATTTGAAAAAACCCCAACCAACCAACAAATAAACTTTCTAGTTCCCAGAGGACACAGGAAAGATTTTTGCAACATCCTCTGTTGATGCAAATTAATTGTATTCCAGACTTCTAATTATATATACCTATGTGTGTGTATGTGTGTGTGTGTGTATATATATATGTATATGTATATGTATAAAATATTGGCAGCTCTGTACTATGTTACCTTTTAAAGACCAGAGCAGAAAAGAAATGAGGTTTGGCCATTTATTGCAGGAATATCATTTTGCGTTCTTTTAAGGACCAGTGCTAAGGAAGCTGAAAACACTCCTGATGTGGGAAATCTCCAGGCCCCAGCCTCTGCGGCAGAGTTAACCAGAAATCTGGAGACATAGGAGAAAGATGACTACTACTGCAGAGACATGCAACGGTTCATCTGTGGTTGACATTTCAGAACACCAGGAGCAAGGGACCCACAACACACAATTAATGGTGAAGTCACCAAAAAACCAAATAGGGCATTCCCTGTTCCCTGACTGCCCGAAATTCAGGATTTAAGCACCTCTCATACCCTAAGATTCCACAGTGTAATCCTTGTAATTGGACCCCAGGATCTGGAAGTTCTTCCCCTTCTGTTTACAGATCAGTGACTCCATTCTTGGCTTCAGAGCTATGGACAGTTCTGTAAGAGAGAATTTTGTGAACGGTTAAAAGTCATTGCTGGCCAATATCTAAATTCAGGCTTTAGATGCCCCCCAGCCAGGTGCAGAGGAAAGGCAGGGAAGACCTCCAGAGAGGTCCAGCCTGAGGAATCCGAGGGAGCCTGAGTATTCATTTCTCTGGAGCAGCTGCCGGTTACAAGCCCCTGGCACAGAAATGGGAAGGGACCTCTGGAAGAGGGGGCCTTGAATGAGGGCCTTTTATACTTGCCACCAGAGCTATGACATCAGCATTTAGGAAGGCAGGGTGCAGATGGGAAATGTTAGCATACACGAAGGATGCTCTTTTGCTTTTGTGTGTTTTAGATTTTGTTTGAGACCTCTGCAATGGGCAAGCCAAGCCAGAACAGTGAATTGGAGCAAAAAAAAAAAAAAAAAAGTGCTGTTTCTTTGTTCACTGTGTCTCATGCAGAGTTCAGCCTTCCTGAAGTCTGGCCTGGGCTCTGCTTCCTAAGGCTTCACTCTGCTCTGAGGGGCTCAACTATCAATGAAAAGGGGCAGGGGGAGTTTAGGAAAAGCTCAGTAGGCTGCTACTCTCTTAATATTCCTTTGGGTAGCTCCTGGCCAGAAGAACCCCTGGATGAAGGGCAGGAATCCATGGGGAAAGGGCTCTGCAGAGAACCAGATGCTCAGTTATTCTTTCTGGCTTTCTGTGGGTATCAGGGCTGGCAGCCAAGCCCCTGGAGGCCCGGAAACAGAAATGTTCTCATAAATCTGTTTCTCCCAAATGTGTCTCAAAATAAAAGTCTGACATGCAGACTGTGAAAACTTTTCTCAGCTTCATCTGGGGAAGAATGAAGAGGGTTAGAAGTCAATATTCACCGCATTCCTGAATCTTAGAGTACCCCTACAATTCTGTGGGGTGCAAGTACAAATGGACCTTAAAGATCTCATACACTAGCCGTCTGGTGTTGGCATCAAGGCAGGCAGTTTGGACAGTTTTACAGAAGTCTGTTAGTTCAACATTCCCACTCAAATTCCCCAGTCACTATGCAGACCTGTAGAGACAATGACAAAATGGGCAGGGAACCTTGCATCGAGAAAGGAGGCATAAAGCTTTGCATATACTCTAGGCTTCTAGGTCCCTGCTCTATGAAAGAATTTTCAAAAAGGTCAGAGGGGGAGCTTTAATAACAATGTGTTACATTGTTTTAATTTACATCATAATGTGTCAGCATATATAAAGTTATATGTGTGTAAATTTTAATCTATAACAGTAAGGCAAGTACCCTCATCAGGAATATATGACTCAGGAGTGATTCATTAGCATTTTAAAGATCCTAAATAAGAATTCACACCCAGAAGGAGTTAACAGTGAAGAGTTTTAAGTAATTATATTTTAATCTACTTGATAGATTTGATTATTTTCCACAAGGATGGAAACCCATGTGCAAGGACTAGAAATAATAGGCAACTCAGTCCTTGTATGAATGGGAGGAAAACTTGCTGGGATAATGTACTGGTTTAGAATTCTGATTAGTCTTTACAAAGCATGGACAATTCTGCCTTGACTCTTTTTTAGAAGATTAGTAGAATCCTGTCCCTGAAGTAATGTTAAATATGCCACAAACCAACCTTTCATGCAAGGGGCTGTTAGAATACTTAAACCTCAGAATATTACTAAGCTTGTAGGAACAGATTATATGACTATTTCATGTCTGCTTGCATGCAAAGAAAAGTATACATGGAAGAATTTGGTCTAAGATTGCTTTCCTTTTGTCATGTTGCTTAATGTTTATTATAAGTTTCAGGCCTAGGGTACAAATGGTGTTCCATATACATAGGTTTAAATAGGTAAAACTTGGAATTTAAGTTGAGAATTTTTAAGAAATTATGCTCTATCCTTCTACTTTGAGAACACTGAAACACTATTGAATCATGCTATCTGAGAGGAGGAAATGGGTAAGTTAACTAGGTTGACTGTTCTGTTGGTGAAGAATTTCTACCATTCAGATCCTCTTCACACCCAGAGGTACTTTCTGTCATTGGTGGACAGCAACCTGGAAAACTAAAATAAATAGGTTAAGTAGAGATGAATTCTGAGCAGAACTAATCATAGCAAGTTTGTCTGCAAGGGCATCAGAGATGGGGCAGTGGAAAACCCCTTACCTATATATAACATAGCTACAGAAGTCAAAGCTAGACAGATAGACTGAAAAATAATCCTTGTTTCTAGAAGCCAGTCTCTAAAAAGGTCTATATAATTCTAAAGATTGAATAGTAGAGTGAAGTCAGTTTCATTTGAATTTTGCAGAGGCACTGTTTTATCTGTCCTCTCCTCAACAGCCTTATTTATTTCCCAAGAGTGCCCCATTTTTTTTTTTTACATCTGTCCATGGCAGGCGAAACCTTTCCCCAGCCCCAGAGGATGAATGTTGATTAGTTTAATCAGTACCTGGTAATCCTATTTGAACAAGAAAAGTCTATTAGGGAACTTCTGGTAAATATTTCTCTATACTTGAAAAGAAGCATTTCCTTTGAATGTTTACAAGTTGTAAAGCTATGTTTGGGACAGCTGCAAATACCTTGCAATTATGAAGTAAAAGCTGAGAGAATCATGGAGAAGACCCAGAAATCTGAAATCTCTGAATTGTTGTATTAAATAACCTTGAACCACCTGATCTCTAGAATTTTCCATAGCGAAATATATATTAACTGATTCATAAATATACAGAAAAAAATTGTTTAGCTGAATCCAACATACCTGACTCAGTCTAGACCACCAAGCATTTCATTGCTCACAATCATTTCCTACATACAGCTCTCAGTAGAAATATTCTTCTAAAAAATTAAAATCCAATGCCTATGATTTTAGAATATTATTTTCTATGAAACTGCACATTTAGAAAATTTACTCAGAATAAATAGGCCACATAGTAAATAAGTAGTAGAGGATTTCTGCTGTCTCATGACAAGTAATTGAATCTACATTTGCATCATATGTACATAGCAAAAAATTGTTTAACATCAAATTGAAGTTTCAGGCATTTAAAATATATTTTTCATATTGTCATCTTTTCATTTCATGTTTCAGGTTTAATTTTTCTGCATTTTTCATAATTAAATTTACTTAAAAGATGCCTCAGATAATTTGTAACAATATAAAAATTCTTTCTCATGTAATAAAAGAAACTTTGTTTTGAATCAAGCATCTAACTTTATTATTGACTTCTCTGAAATATTCATGAGACTTGAATTTGTCACCTGTAATGTAAGCTTTTTCATTCTAGAAGATGATCATGTAATTGGTATATGCAAATGTAAGTAAGGATGACATTTTCTGATAAGTTTTATCAGTCAACTCTGTCTTTATCTTTCACTATAAATATCATTGTTATTTATTTTCTACCTAATTAAGTGCAAAACATTGTGTTGAGTGTTTGGGGAATAAAGAGTTTTAAAAGACAGAACTCTTGCCCTCAAAGTTGTATATATTTCAAAATATATATGAAGATGTGTATTATGAGGATATCTACATATTAGATCTAAATGGAAGAGGGGATATCTCTTTTTGTATATATTTTTGGAAAATATACAGTTTGTAACTCAATATATGAAACAAAAATAAGGTAATATTTTATTTTATTATACCAATAACTTTTAAATTAATATCTACTGCTTAACTAATGAAATTTCACTGTGTGGATTTCATTAACTCTGTTCTTTCATTATATAATTATGGCATTTATAAATAATATCCTAGACAATTGAAAATGTTAGTTCCTTTTTAAAGAGTAAGCTGTTCTAAACATGTTCATAAGTGGGTTAGGCTTAATTTCCTTAAGTTTCGTTTTATCTAATAAAAATCAACTCTATTTTGTCTTTCCTTTCACTAGGTTTTTAATCATGATTTGAATAATTATCCATTTGCTCTTAGAAAAGTGTATATATTTGGGTTTATGTCTACCTGCATAGCTTTTATAAATCTTCATTTAATTGCCACCTCTTTTCAAATCCTTTTTATAAACATAGCTGAATTTTACATTTCAGTTTATACTTTTGAGTTGAGCAATAGTAAACTTAATAATATGATCTAGATGCCAGGATCTGTAGCCAAAATAGAATAAAGCTAGAATACAATTGTTTTTATTTTAAAGTAGGCTTGTGAAGGAATGCACATACTGTCATGAAATACAATGCTTGTAAAGAGACACATAGACAGACTCTTAAATTTACAACTGATTTGAGACAAACTTCTTTTGATTTGATAAAACACATAGAGTCACATAATTTTTCCCTGGTCACTTTCAGGATAGTTGCTACTTATTAATAATTTTTCAACTGCTTCCTTGGCATTCATTTTTTTCAAACCTCACTAGCTATTGGGGCATATGCTTGGCCTAGGAGTCTCAAAGATGAGAAGCCCCAATACCTACTATAGGGAGCTTTGGTTAGATTTATAGCTATATAAAAATGCATGCACTAATAATATTGCACTAATAATAACTACATAATTTAGCAGTTATAAGATACAAGCACAACAACAGAATTTTATCAGATGTATTTACTATTTATTACATTACACACACACACAAACACGCACGCACACACACACTGGACAAGGCTAATGTTAAACGCCCCTCCACCCTGTGAAAAGCCTTTGAAAGCCAACCTTCCTTACATGTATTTGCCTTTCTTTAGGCTTTACTTAGTTTCTCTTATTTTTATTTTCCAACTTGCCAAATATTACTTCAGGCAAAATATAACAATAATTTTTAAATTTAATTTCTTCTTTTAGCCAATTGTTGATATCAATAGTATTAATATGGACTGTTTTTTAATGGTTCAGTTACTCAAGGGTAGAAACTTCAGTTTGTTTAAAAATAGTAATGATATTGTTATAAATGTATATCATGCATTACAGTTTATTTTTTTCACATATTAAATTATTTTCTTGAATAGAAGTGATTGAAGAAATAATGCATTTGTGTGCATTGCCCAAATGCAGGAAACTGTATTCTGAGGTCCCAAATGAGAGGGGTTCATTTTTCTAGGCAGAGAGAACCGAACACTTCATATATCCCAATTAATTCTTTCTTAAGTACGTACTCAAAGTATCTGGAAGCAAGTATCCTCATCCTTCCTTAGGGCAGAGATAAAAGTGCAGCTGGACTCACTGGTTTTAGATTTCCTTTTTGGAAAACCTATGATTAATATCCATAAAAACTAAAACTGAACTAGAGCCATTTCACTCATTTCACAATATTAACACTGAGATACCAGAATGACCAACCACAATTTGAACTTGCATATATTTCACTGTTGCTAACAATCTTGTTTTCATCTTCAGCCCTCCCGTATACCTCTTTCAAGCCATAAACTAATTTTAAGTGCTTAAATAAGAGATGGAAAGAAGAAGAAAAATGTGCTGATGGAAGTTGATGCTTCATTGTAATTTACAGGCTTCTCTTATTGAATGCAGCACAGTTTCTCTGCAAAAACTGTTCTAACAATTAAAGATGCTGTAAGGCAGTGGCCTAAAAACAGTTTTCAACCTAACTTAGGTAATATTGCAACATCTCAGTCAAAAACATTGGTCGATATGCTGGTGATTCTAAATGACAAGGGCAGGCTCTAGGAAAGGAGAGGTTGGTTTTGTATAATATGAACAATATTATCAGATACATGCAATCATCTCCTTTCTTGCATTGACGATTATTTCTGTTGGCAATAATATGGGATTGAAAATAAAATTTGATACCAAGCATGTCTTACTGACTTTTTATTCATTTATTCAATGAATATTTACTGAATATTAATTATGCGATTGTCAATTTGCCAGGACCTGGGGATTACACAAGGATTTTTTTTTCTATTTTAGCATTTGTTCCCCCTATTATTTATTTTTATTCCATATGTTCTACTCCTTTGTTAACAAGGTAGCTAAAAGGAGCATCAGACACAAGGTTTTCACAATCACACAGTCACATTGTGACAGCTGTGTCATTATTCAATCATCCTCAAGAAACATGGCTACTGGAACACAGCTCTACATTTTCAGGCAGTTCCCTCTAGCCTCTCCATTACATCTTGAATAACAAGATGATATCTACTTGATGCCTAAGAATAACCTCCAGGATAACCTCTTGACTCTGTTTGGAATCTCTCAGCCATTGACACTT
>PVIY010034440.1:0-27145 GCA_004026745.1 Myrmecophaga tridactyla
CTAATTGAAGCTTGTGTAAGAGCAACCTCCAGAGCAGCCTTTTGACTCTATTTGAACTCTCTCTGCCACTGATACTTTATTAGTTCCACTATTTTCCCCACTTTTGGTCAGAATGGAATCGTTGATCCCATGGTGCCAGGCCTGGATTCATCCCTGGGAGTCATCTCCCATGTCGCCAGGGAGACTTTCACCCCTGGATGTCATGTTCCACATAGGAAGGAGGGCAATGATTTGACTTGCAGAGTTGGGCTTACAGAGAATGAGGCCACATCTGAGCAACAAAGGAGGTCCTCCAGAAGAAATACTTAGGCATGCCTATAGGTATCCTAAGCTTCTCTACTACCTACATAAGCTTCACAAGAGTAAGCCTCATGATCAAGGGCATGGCCTATTGATTTATATGTCCCTAAAGTTTGACACAGCATCAGGGGATTCCATGATGGTAAGGTTTAATAGTTCCAAATTCTTTCTCCCATCTCTCTGGGGACTTTGCCAATACTTTTGATTATCTGCTTAATATACTCTAGGATTATCCAGGCATTACAATAATCTATACAGGATTAGAGGACCTCTTTCTTATTCTCTGCTCCCTGTGTTTTAATTGTTCAAATGAGCTATACAGATAGGTTGAATTAGATTATTCACTACAGAAAATTTCAGTTCCAGACCAAATAAACCTTTCTTCAATTGGTTTCAAAGAGTATGTGTGGCTCTAAAATATAGACACTGTCTTCCTGATCCCTATGTTCTGAATTACTTTAACCCCAACCTGTTTGGCTTCATTCTTATCTCTAAATATCAGGTTATATATATAAAACAGCCTCTCAAAATCCAGAAATAATGATCACCACTCCAGACCTAATGTGTCTGCTCTAAAAGCTTTCCATATAGGCCCCTGTTTTCTTATAAACATTTTCTAAAGGTGGCCTTATGGTGTTCTCATATTTAGGTGCTTGACCCACTTTGAGTTAATTTTTGTGTAGGGTGTAAGATAGGGGTCCACTTTCATTCTCTTGGCTATTGATATCCAGTTCTTCCATGCCCAATTATGGAAAAGACTGTTTTGTCCCAGAGGATTTGAGGGCCTTGTCAATCAGTTCACCACAGATTTGGTGGTCTCTTTCTGCACTCTCAATTCGATTCCATTGGTCAATGCTTCTATATTTGTGCCAGTACCATGCTGTTTTGAGCACTGTGGTTTTATAATAGGTTTTAAAATCAGGAAGTGTTAATATTCCCACTTCATTCTTCCTTTTTAGGATGCTCTTAGTTACTCTGGGTCTCTTTCCCTTCCAGATGAACTTGGTAATTAGCTTTTCCAAATCTTCAAATAGGTTGCTGGAACTTTGACTGCTACTGTGTGGAATCTGTAGATCAATTTGGGGAGAATTGACATCTTAATTATATTTAGCTTTCTTATCCATGAGCAGGGAATGTCTTTCCACCTATTTAGATCTCCTTTGATTTCTTTTACAAATGTTATGAAGTTTTCTGAGTACAAGTCCTTTCTGTCCCTAGTTAAGTTCATTCCTAAGTACCTGATTCTTTTTGTTGCTATTTTGAGGGGAATTTTTTCCTTAACTAATTCCTCAGCTATGTCATTGCTTGTGTGTAGAAATGTTACTGATTTTTGCACATTAATTTTATATCCTGCCACCTTGTGGAATTTATTTATTAGCTCAAGTAATTTTGCTGGAGATTTCTCAGGATCTTGCAAGTATAGTATCATGTCATCTGCAAATAATGAGAGTTTTACTTCCTTTCCAATTTGGATGCCTTTTATTTCTTTGCCCAGCCTGATTACTCTAGGTAGAACTTCTAGCACAATGTTGAATAATAGTGGTGACAATGGGCGTCTTTGTCTCATTCCTGATCTTAGGGGGAAAGCTTTCAGTCTATTTATTGAGTACAATGCTAACTATCGGTTTTTCATATATCTCCTTTATCATATTGAGGTAGTTACCTTTGATTCCTATCTTTTGGATTGTTTTTATCAGAAAAGGATGCTGAATTTTGCTGAATGCTTTTTCAGCATCAATTGAGATGATATGTGATTTTTCCCTTTCAATTTGTTAATGTGCTGTATTACATTAATTGATTTTCTTGTGTTGAACTATCCTTGCATTCCTGGTATAAACCCCAATTGGTCATGGTGTATAATTCTTTTGATGTGCTGTTGGATTCAATTTGCTAATATTTTATTGAGAATTTTTGCATCCATGTTCATTATGGAGACAGGCCTGTAGTTTTCCTTTCTTATGGTTTCTTTCTCCAGATTTGGTATTAAAATGATATTAGTTTCATAAAATGAGTTTGGTAGAGATCCCTTTTCCTCAATTTTTTGGAAAAGTTTGAGCAGAATTGGTGTTAGTTCTTTTCGAATATTTGATAAAATTCTCCTGAGAAGCCATCTGGCCCTGGACTTTTCTTTGTAGGAAGATTTTTAATGACTGATTGAAAATCTTTACTTGTGATTGGTTTGTTGAGATCTTCTATTTCTTCCTGAGTCAGTATAGCTTGTTTGTGCATCTCCAGGAATTAGTCCATTTCATGTAAGTTGTCGTTTGTTGGTGTATAGTTTTTCATAGTATCCTCTTATGATTTATTTTATTTTTTCAGGATCTGTGGTAATGCACCCCTTCTCATTTCTGATTTTGTTTATTTGCATCCTTTCTCTTTTTTTCTTTGTCAGTCTTCCTCAGTGGCCCATTAATTTTATTGATCTTCTCAAAGAACCAACTTTTGGTTTTATTAATCCTTTCTCTTGTTTTTTTTTTTTCTCTAAATCATTTATCTCTGCTTTTATCTTTGTTATTTCTATTCTCTTATTTGCTTAGGGGTTAGTTTGCTGTTCTTTCTCAAGCTCCTCCAGTTGTGCTGTTAAGTCCTCAATTGTCATGCTTTCTTGTTTTTTTATTATTTATTTATTTATTTTTCATCACATAGTTGTATATTCATCATCATGATCATTTCTTAGAACCTTTGCATCAATTCAGAAAAAAGAAATAAAAAGAAAACAGAAAAAATTCAAACGCACCATACCCCTTACCCTTCCCTTTCATTGATCACAAGCATTTCAATTGGCTAAATTTATTTTAACATTTGTTCCCCCTGTTATTTATTTATTTTAATCCTTAGGTTTTACTCATCTGTCCATAAGGTAGATTTAAAAAGCATCAGACAAAAGGTTTTCACAATCACACATTAACATTGTGAAAGCTATATCATTATATAATCATTAAGAAACATGGCTTCTGGAATGCAGCTCTACATTTTCAGGCAGTTCCCTCCTGCCTCTCCATTACACCTTAACTAAAAAGGTGATATCTATTTAAAATGTGTAAGAATAACCTCCAGGATAACCTCTCAACTCTGTTTGAAATCTCTCAGACATTGACACTTTATTTTGTCTCATTTCTCTCTTCCCACTTTCAGTCAAGAAGGTTTTCTCAATCCCTTGGTGCTGAGTCCCAGCTCATTCTAGGGTTTCTGTCCCACATTGCTAGAAGGGTCCACATC
The DNA here is from genome assembly GCA_004026745.1 of Myrmecophaga tridactyla. Lineage (NCBI taxonomy): Eukaryota > Metazoa > Chordata > Mammalia > Pilosa > Myrmecophagidae > Myrmecophaga > Myrmecophaga tridactyla. Next base: position 3,520 of record PVIY010034440.1, read on the forward strand.
CCTGGGAGTCATGTCCCACATAGACAGGGGGAGGGCAGTGAGTATGCTTGTCATGTTGGCTGAGAGAGAGAGGTCACATCTGAGCAACAAAAGAGGTTCTCTTGGGGGTGACTCTTAGGCCTAATTTTAAGTAGGCTTAGCCTATCCTTTGTGGGGTTAAGTTTCATATGAACAAATCCCAAGATTAGGGGCTCAGCCTGTTGCTTTGGTTGTCCCCACTGCTTGTGAGAATATGAAGAATTCTCCACTTGGGGAAGTTGAATTTTCCCCCTTTCTCACCATTCCCCCAAGGGTGCTTTGCAAATACTTTTTTATTCACTGTTCAAGTCCTTCTGTGATCTATTGGGGCATCACTCTGGGCAAACCTATAAAATCTCATACTCTACTCAAGGTTCCATGCATTTATGGTGTTCAATTAAGCTGCCCACATAAGTTATATTAGGAAATGCACTAGTCAAAATATATATATTGTATCAAATAGACTTTTTTTTGTTTTAGCCTCACACATAAGTTATTGAAGTTTTACAATATTAATTATTATCTATTTTCAATACCTTGCATTATTGACATTCCTTTGTTCTTCCTCATGCAAAACATTTTAAAATTTGTACATTTAGTCACTATCATACACTCTAGGCATTCCTAGATTATACTATCTCAATCTTTATCATCTATCTTTCCTTCTGATTTCATTTGTGCCCCCAGGCCTCCTCCCTCTATCAGTCTCACATTCAGCTTCATTCAGTGTTCTAACATATTATATTACAGTTAGGTAGTATTGTGCTATCCACTTATGAATTTTTACAATCAGTCCCATTGCACAATCTGTTTTTCAGTTCCAATTACCCAGATCTACCCTATTTCTATCTCCTGGTGACCTCTGTTCTTAACTGAAATTATCCAAGTCCATTCATTAATGTTAGATCATATTAGTGAGACCATCCAGTATTTGTTCTTTTGTTTCTAGCTAATCTCACTCAGCATAATGTCCTTAAGGTCCATCTATGTTGTTACATACTTCATAACTTTATTCTGTCTAACAGCTGCATAATATTCCATCATATGCATATACCACAGCTTGTTTAGCCACTCTTCTGTTGATGGACATTTGATCTATTTCCATCTCTTGGCAATTATAAATAATGCTAGCTATAAACATTGGTGTGCAATTGTCCGTTTGTGTCTTAGCCCTCATGTCCTCTGAGTAGATACCTAACAATGGTATTGCTGGGTCATATGGCAATTCTATACTTAGCTTCCTGAGGAACTGCCAAACTGCCTTGCACAGCGGTTGTTCCATTTGACATTCCCACCAAAAGTGGATAAGTGTGCCTCTTTCTCCACATCCTCTCCAGCACTTGTAGGTTTTCTGTTTTATTGAAAATGGCCATTCTGATGGGTGTGAGATGATATGTCATTGTGGTTTTGATTTGCATTTCCCTAATAGCCAAGGCAGTTGAGCATCTTTTCATGTACCTGTTGGCCATTTGTATTTCCTCTTCTGAGAAGCCTCTGTTGCTTTCTTGTTTTTTAATATAGGCATTTTGGGCAATAAATTTCCCACTCAGCACAGCCTTTGCCACATCCTGTAAGTTCTGATAAGTTGTATTCTCATTTTCATTCACCTCCAGATAGCTGCTGATTTCTCTAGCAATTTCTTCTTTGACCCACTGGTTGTTTAAGAGTGTTTTATTTAGTCTCCATATATTTGTGAGTGTTCTCATTCTTTGGTGGTTTTTGAGATCCAGCTTCATCCCACTGTGATCAGAGAAAGTGCTTCGAATAATGTCAGTGTTTTCAAATGTATAAAAACCTGTTTTGTGCCCCAACATATGATCTATCCTGGAGAATGTTCCATGAGCACTAGAGAAGAATATCCTTGTGGTTTGGGGTGCAATGACTTATATATGTCTGTTAGGTCTAATTCATTTATCAAGTTATTTAACTTTTCTATTTCCTTGTTGAATCTTCTGGCTGGTTGTTCTACCTGTAGAGGAGAGTGGTGTATTGAAGTCTCCTACTATTATTGTTGACACATCTACCACTCCCTTCAGTTTTGCCAATGTCTGTCTCATGTACTTTGGAGCTCTTTGATTGGGAGCATAAACATTCATGATTGTTATATGTTCTTGGTTAATTGACCCTTTAATTAATATATAGTGTCCTTCTTTGTCTCTTATGATGTCTTTACATTTAAAGTCTATTTTGTCATTACACCCCAAGGCACGAGGATATACATTCTTCTCTAGTTTTCGTGGGATGTTCTCCAGGATAGATCATATGCTGGGGCAAAAAAACAGGTCTTTATAATGCTTTCTTTTGGTTACAACTTGGGTGGGAAGTTTAGCTGCTCTAAAATACTGGAGACTAAAAGAGAGATCATTTTAATGATTCAGCATTCATATTCATTTGTTAAATACTATCTTCTATGTATAACTCCGATATCACCTTGGATCTTTCCATCCCTCTCTTTAGGGGTGTTTGAGCTATATCAATTCTAAATTTTTCATATGGGAAGGGTCTATCACTAATATGGGGTAGGGAGATGGAACTATCTGACGTTCTGGAGAGGCTGGGCTAGGTTTCAGGACTTATCTGGACCAGGGAGCCATGTGGAGGTTGTATGATTCTGGAAAGTTACTCTAGTGCATGGAACCCTTGTGGAATCTTATATATTGCCCTAGGTGTTCTTTAGGATTGGCTGGAATGGTCCTGGTTGGGGGTTGGGAAGTTATGGTAGGTAGCAAGGTCTAACTGAAGTTTGCATAACAGCAGCCTCCACAGTAGCCTCTCCACTCTATTTGAAGTCTCTCTGCCACTGATACTTTATTAATTACACTTCTTCCCCCCCTTTTGGTCAGGATGGAATTGTTGATTCCATGGTGCCAGGTCTGTATTCATCACTGGGAGTCACCTCCCACGTTGCCAGAGAGACTTTCACCCCTGTATGTCATGTAACACGCTGAGGGGAGGACAATGATTTCACTTGCAGAGTTGATCTTTGAGAGACTGAGGCCACATTTGAGCAACAAAAGAGGTCCTCCAGAAGTAACACTTAGGCATGCCTACAGGCAGTCTAAGCTTCTCCACTAAAAGAACTAAGTTGTGGTTTTATTGATTCTTTATAATTGTTCTTTTGTTCTCCAAGTCATTGAAATCTGCTTTAGTCTTTCTTATTTCCTTCTTCTATTTTCTTTGGGGTTTACTTGCTATTTTTTCTCTAGGTCTTCCAGATGAGCATTTAAGTCCTTTATTTTTGCTTTCTCTTATTTTTTTTTTAATATAGGCATTTAGGTGCAAAAATTTACCTGTCACCACTGCCTTTGATGCATCCCTTAAGCTCTAATATATCGTACTCTCATTTTCATTCATCTCCAAACAGTTACCGATTTCTCAAGCAATTCCTTCTTTGACCCACTGGTTGCTTCAGAGTGCATTATTTTATTACCCTATAATTGTGAAAGTTCTGCTTCTTTGCTGGGGATTGATTTCCAACTTAATTCCAATGTGACCAAAGAAAATGCTTTGAATAATTTCAATCTTATTAAATTTATAAAGATTTTTTTTTTTGCCCCAGCATATGATCTATCCTGGAGAACATCCCATGAAAACTAGAGAAGAATGTATATCCTGGTGTTTTGGGGTGTAATGACCTATATACTTTTGTTAGGTCTAATTTATTTATCAAATTACTTAAGTTCTCTGTTTCCTTGTTGCTCTTCTGTCTTGTGGTTCTATCTGTGGAGGACCATGGTGTATTGAAGTCTCCTACTATTATTGTTGAAATATCTAGTGCTTGCTTCAATTTTTCCAATGTTTGCCTCACGTACTTTGAAGCTCCTTGATTTGGAGCATAAACATTTATGATTGTTATTTCTTCCTGGTGAATTGTCCCTTTTATTCATAAGTAGTGTCCTTCTTTGTCTCATGGCTTTTTTACATTTAAAATCTATTTTGTCTGATATTAGTATAGCTATTCCTGCTTTCTTTTGATTATAGTTTGTATGGAACATCGTTTTCCATCCATTCACTTTCAATCTATTTGTATCCTTGTGCTTAAGATGAGTCTCTTGTAAGCAGCATATAGATGGATCATATTTCTTAATCCATTCAGCAAATCTGTATCTTTTAATTGGTGCGTTTAGTCCATTAACAGTCAAAGTTATTACTATAGAGGCAGTTCTTGAATCTACCATCGTATTCTTTGGATTTTATTTGTCAGATCAAAATAGTCTTTTCGCTCTTTCTCTTTTTATCCTTTAAGTGACCCTTACTGGTACTCTTCAGTTCTGTGTCCTCCTCCAGATCTCCATCCCCTGCTTTTTTTTTTAGAGCTGACAAATTCCCTTTAGTATTTATTTTAGGGTCAATCTCTTCTTAACAAATCCTCTCAGAATTTGCTGTCTGTGAACATTTTAATCTGCCCCTTAGTTTTGAAGGACAATTTGGCTAGGTACAGAATTGTTGGCTGGAAGTCTTTCTCTTTCAAGACCTTAAATATATCATACCACTGCCTCTTCACTTCCATGGTGCCTGTTGGGCAGCCTGAACTTAGTCTTATGTGGTTTCTTTTGTATGCAGTAGATCACTTTTCTTCTGCTGCTTTCAGGATTTTCTGCTTCTCTTCAACATTTGACAGAATGATTAGTATGTGTCTTGGAATAGGTATATTTGGGTTTATTCTATTTGGGGTTTGTTTGGATTCTTTGACTTGCATATTTATGTTTTTTCTAAGAGTTAGGAAGTTTTCCCCCATTACTTCTTCAACTAGTCTTCCTAGTCCTTTTCTCTTCTCTTCTCCTTCTGGGACACTGACAATTCTTATATGTGTGTGCTTCATACTGTCCATCTTTTTCTTGATATCCAATTCAAAATTTTCCATCTTTTTTTTTGCCAATTGTTCTTTTGTGCATTTGAAATCAATTGTCCTGTATTCTAGTTTGCTTATTGCTTATTCTGCCCCTTCAAATCTGCTATTATGTGTCTCTTTTGTATTTTTTACTTGTTGGAGAGTGGTGTGTAGTGTGGAAGGTTGTGGGGCAGTGGTGCAGGGGCCATGGGGGTGGGATGCAGCTCAGGCAGGTCTCAAATTGCAAGGACAGGGCACAGGGTGGGGGACATGGAGGCAGGATGCGGCAGGAGATGGACTCGGGAGCTGTGTAGGTGCACAGAGTGTGGGGGTGGTATAAAGTAGGGTGTGGTGTGGGGAGCAGGATGGTATGGCAAGGTTATGTGTGTTCGGTTGCACCGGAGGGTAGAGTTGTGTACATGAATTGCAGGGGTCATGGGAGTCGGGGTACAGGGTTTGGGGCATGGAGCTTGTGGCACTGGGGTTGGGGTTCAGGAATGGATGTCTGCTTATGTGGGGACACAGATGTGTGTGTGTGTATGGGGTTGGGCAGCACGGGTCAGGGCACAGGTGCACTGGTCATAGGGGGAGGGGAGGGAGCATGGTACAAGGTAGAGGTTCAGGGTGCACATGAATGAGGAACAGTGGTGGGGCCTGGGTGGGTGTGCACATGTGGTGGGGGTGTGGTGCAAGGGTTGAGGGGGCAGGGCACATGTGTGTATATGACAGTGTGGGTGCAATGTGTGGGTGCTTGGGATAGAGCATGGGCAAGGATGTGTGGGCCACAGGGATGGTGGGGGTGGGGTGCTTGAGTGTGTAGTGTGCAGCAGGTACGTGGGTTGCAGAAGAGTGGCAAATGTAGGGGTGGCGCATACAAGGGCTGCAGCTTGGCTTACTTCCTAGTCCCTGCCTGCCTGTCTGTGCACTCCTGAAGTCTCCAGGCCTCCGTTGGAAATGGGCATGTTAGGCTCTTTGCACTAGATAGATGGTCTCTGGTTCTCTGCATCCAAACTCCTCAGCTTTTTCAACCAGGACCTTTATATGTAGTATAGAAGGCCCTCTCAGGTCTTTACACCCTGGAATCACTGTCTCAGTCGTTTTTCTGTCACTTCTCTAGCTGTTCCTTGAAGCAGGGGTGAGCTCGGCCTATCCTATTCTGCCAATTTCCCAGAAGAGTCCAAGGTGCCTGTTCTTTAAGTGTATATCCAGGTAGTGATGATAGAGATTTATTTGAATGTCAGGAGCTAACAAAAATAAACAAACAGAAAACATCATTCATTGTCTTTGCAAATGGCTTTATGTTGGCTGTTGCTCTCCTTTAGAGCTAAGCCCTCCTAACAATGAACCTGAAGAAAAATCAAGGTGAAAGCACAAGGTGCTCTCTGCTGTTTTGTGATCATGCATCTTGTCCTAGACATGCACTCATGGCCTTAGGAATTCCCCCATTTACATGGATCAAAAAGTCCCTCTTCTTCCTATGAAATAATCTTTCCTCTTGATCTATCTAAATTGCTCTATTGTATGCCTTAAAGCCAGTAATCCTTTGCCCCTGGCCACTGTGATTTAATAGTTTCTTACATTGATATAGCTGCCTACAAGTTACTTCTGCATACAGGGCCAGTTTTGAAATGGTGAGCTAGTGATGAGTGTCCTGGTTCAGTACTTCAGGCTGCCACCAAGTAGATTGGTACAGAAACACATGTACCCCAGTATTCACAATGGGGTTACTTTGTTTCCTCTGGAACTGGGACAAAGGATCCACACCAAGAGTGCAGACTGGATCCACACCTCGCCTGGGTGATTGTGGAGGAAGAGCTAGCAAGAGCACCATGAGGTTTTCCTACAATTTTTTTCTTTATTTGGCATTTCCCCAGTTATGATGAACATTTGACTGTTATTCAGAGCTCTGAGAGAGATGGTTCTTCCAGTTTTTGATAGTTGTTTAAAGATTCTTTGGTGGGATGGAACCCTAGAATGTCTCATTTTGCCATCTTGATGACATTATCTCTTGTTTATTTCTTTTTGAAAGATGGTCCAAGATATGAACTTTAAAATCAAATAACTATTTAAGAAGAAGAAAAACTTCTGGGTAAGAGGTTGGAGTTTGGAGCTCCAGGACCCAGCCTTTCCACCAAAACAGCAATTAAAAAGGCAGGAGCTATCTAAATAAACTGTTCTAGGACTTCAGAGGCCAGAAGAACACAGTGTAGCATCCAGGAAAGAGCAGGAGGAAGAGGCTGATAACTATGGTACAGTGAGTTGCTCTCTCCATGTGGTGGTTGTTGGTGCTCAAGCCCTACTTTTATGACAGGCCGCCTTGGAGTCCAGTCCCTGGTTACCTCACTGGGGACAAAAAGGGACATACAAATCCTCTTCTCCAAGAACAGTGCTTGGAACAGAAGAACACTGATCATAGCTTTTGATTAGCAAATTGGGATCACTGGGTAATGGTTCTGAGCTACTGTTACAACTCACCTCAAACAAGGGCGGCAGCAGCTACTATTTCAATTCCACCCCGACAGGGCAGTGGCAGTGGAGAGTCAAAGATGCAGTGCTTAGGGTTCTGAGGGATGGTTAGCTGAAGGGCTGTATTTGCTGGTAGGCTAGAAACGCACAGATTTGGGGAGCCATCAAAGAAGCTTTTGGTGCCTTTCCTGATCCCCACCCCTGGGTACTTTGGAGCTGGTCTGCAACCCGTCCATGGGCCTGACCTTGTTTCTCTTGGGAAATAGTGACTTGGGAAAGTCCTTTCCAGGGTGACCCACTTCCCATAATTTGCCCTCCAAGCAAAAGCAGCTAGAGACAATGAAAAGAGTGCAGAAAACTATACAAAGTAAAACAATAACAAACAGAACAAAGCAAGATTCCTGGAGAAGGAACAGACTAAAGGGAGCCTTCTCCTGGAGGTGAAAAATATTTCACAAATCATGCAATCTTAAAAATTGTACCACGTAACCAGGGCAAGAATCAGATGACAAAGAGCTGGAAAAATCTAATCAAACACATGTTATTCTAAAGGTATAGAATAAGGCAGACTAAGGGTCAAAGAAGACCCTTACCAAAAAGACAATCAATAATAAAACCTAGACAAGACAGAGTATACTTATCAAGATAATTAGATGCCTAGATATCAGCAAAAAATTACAAGTCACACTAAGAAACAGGAATATATGGTTCAGTCAAGGTAACAAATTAATACTTACATGGAGACCCCAAATTTGGAACAACTAAACAAAGTGTTCAAACACATCTCCTATATCAATTCAAGGAGATAAAGGAAGATATGTCTAAAAAATAAAGGATATTAATGACAATGTGTAAGCATAAAGAAGAATGTGAAAGTATATAAAGAAACATAATGGAAACTATGGGGATGAAGGGCACAATAGAAGAGATTAAAAATACACCAGAGGCCTCCAACAGCAGATTTGAACAGACAGAATAAAGAATCAGCAAATTTGAAAATGGGGCAACTGAAATCTTACAGACAGAAGAACAGATAGAGAAAATAATGGGAAAAAATGAGCAATGTCTTAGGGATTTGAATGACAGCATGAACAGCACAAATATTTGCACCAGGGTGTTCCAGAAGGAGAAGAGAAAGGAAAAGGGGCAGAGAGACTATCTGAGGAGATAATGGCTGAAAATTTCCCATGTATGTCTTATAAAAGACATAAATATACATGTCCAAAAGCACAGCACAGTCCAGACAGAATAAATCCTAAAGACCCACTCCAAGAACCATACTAATCAGAATGTTATATAAAGAGAGAATTCCGAAAGCAGCAAGAGAAAAGCATTTTTTCACATATAAGGGATCCTCAAATAAAACTAAATTCTTATTTCTCTATAGAATCCATGGAGTTGAGAGTTGAGAAGGCAGTGATATGATATATTTAAAACACTGAAAGAGAAAAACTGCTGCATCAAATTCTTTATCCAGAAAAACCATACTTCAAAACTGAGTGACACTTTAAAATATGCACAAATAAACAGAAACAGAGCATTCATAAAAAGAGACCTGCCCTTTTAGAAATACTAAAGGGAGTCCTGCAGGCTGAAATGAAAAGACAGGAGAGAGTGGCTTGGAGTAGTGTGAAGAAATGAAGAACATTAGTAAGGGTAAATAAAAGGGTAAAAAGAGAGACAAAAAAAGATGTGACGTGAAAAACAAGGAATAAAATGGCTGGAGTAACAACTGCTTTTATAGTAATTACATTGAATGTTCATGGGTTAAACTCTCTAATCAAAAGACACAGATTGGCAGATTGGATGTAAAAAGCATGATTCAACTATACACTATATTCAAGAGATTCACCTGAGACTCAAAGACACAAATAGGTTGGAAGTTAAAGGTTGGACACAGGGAGCCAATATGGCGACTTAGTGAGGAGTGGAATTTAGTTCCTCCTCCAGAGAAGCTAGTAAATAGCCAGAAACTGTAGAGAACAACTTTTGGGGTCATGTCCGTGATAGGACACACAGCATACCACAGTCTGGACTGGCTGTGAGCCCACCCAGAACCATGAGTTCCCCCAGCTGTGGCAAATTGCACCCTCCCTCACAGTTTGCTTCCTGGAGGGGATAGGAAAGAGATTTTACTAGCAGCAGGGACTGAGCACAACCAAGCTCCAATTGTAGAATTAATTAACAAATTCTGACTACTAAAAATAGACCCCCAGTTCAGCGGAACCTTGAGTAAAATCTGAGGTTTCTGGGTTTTGCTCCAGTGCAGAGGGGCAGGGCTGATGGAAAGAGAAAAAAAAAACAGGGTTTTTTGGATCGAACAGCACAAAATACTTGAAAGGGTCTGGGCCCTGAAGGAAAGAAGGGTGCATATATGACCTAGAGATACACAGAGCCACAGAGCAACATACCAACTTAAGCTCTTGATTGGCAAACCCGAGGAATGGGGATCCTGCTCTGAAAAGGATTTTTTTCTTTTTTTTTGTGGCTGTGTTTCTACAGTTTGACTACTGTTTGGATACAGCTGCAGGGCTTCTCAGGCTCCAACTGCCCCAGGCATGGGCAGAATTCAGCTTGTTAGAGTGTTTTCTGGAGGCTGTGCCTTCCACAGGAGAGGGGTGGGGTTCAGCTGAGGTAGAATCCCTCCCTCAAGGACTTCAGACCCCAGGGTCTAGAAAACTGAAGCAATTAAAGCCAGCCTACAATATCTCCTCTGTCTCAATCAGGCCCCCAGCAAGGAGAGTCTGCTGAAGTTAAAGGTACCATATCACCTTATGCTGGTGGAACCCACAGGCATACACGCATCACATACCAGACAGGTGAGGAAAAACACAGAGCCCAGAGGCTTCGTAGAAAAGTCTTTCTACCTGCCAAGTCTCACCCTCAGGGAAAACTGATGCAGTGACTCTTTCCTTCTGAGAGGAGGCCAGTTTGGTCTGGGAAAAACTGACAGTGTTTATAATACCTAAGTAGACCCTCCTAAGGGAAAAAAAGTCACCATATAGGTAGAACAAGAAACAAGAACTGAAAAATTCCAATCTGTTAAACAGAAACTAAGCTAGATAGCTAGAAAAAGCTGAACTGAATGTCAAATCACAGATAGACAACAAAGTCATCCAGCAAGAAAATCCTAGGTAAAAAAAGTGAAAGCAGAATAAACTTTTTAAAATTTTATCTCCAGAATAAACTAATTAAGGAAATTAAATGCCTAGATGCCAGCAAAAAAATAACAAATCATACTAGGAAAATTCAAGATATGGCCCAGTTAAAGGAATGAACCAACAATTCAAATGAGATACAGAAGTTGAAGCAATTAATTCAGAATGTTTGAACAGACATGGAAAGCCTCATCAAAAATCAAATCAATGAACTGAGGGAGGATATAAGGAAGGCAAGGAATGAAGAAAACGTAGAAATTGAATATCTGAAAAAACAAATCACTGAACTTATGGGAATGAAAGGCACAGCAGGAGAGATAGAAAAAACAATGGAAACCTACAATGTTAGATTTCAAGAGGCAGAAGATAGGATTAGTGAACTGGAGGAGGGGACATCTGAAATCCAACAAGCAAAAGAAAATATGGGGAAAAGAATGGAAAAATATGAGCAGGGACTCAAGGAATTGAATGACAACATTATGCACGTGAATATATGTGTTGTGGGTGTCCCAGAAGGAGAAGAAAAGGGAAAAGGAGGAGAAAAACTAATGGAGGAAATTGTCACTGAAAATTCCCCAACTCTCATGAAAGACTTAAAATTACAGATCCAAGAAGTGCGGTGTACCCCAAAGAGAATAGATCCAAATAGATGTACTCCAAGATACTTACTAATCAGAATGTCAGAGGTCACAGAGAAAGAGAAAATCCTGAAAGCAGCAAGAGAAAAGCAATCCATCACATACAAGGGAAGCCTAATAAGACTATGCATAGATTTCTCAGCAGAAACCATGGAGGCAAGAAGACAGTGGGATGATATATTTAAATTATTAAAAGCAAAAAAACTGCCAACCAAGAATTCTATATCCAGTAAAATGGTCCTTCAAAACTGAGGGGGAAATTAAAACAATTTCAGACAAAAAAATCACTGAGAGAATTTGTGGCCAAGAGACTGGCTCTGCAAGAAATACTAAAGGGAACACTAGGGACAGAAAGGAAAAGACAGAAGAGAGAGGTATGGAGAAGACTGTAGAAATGAAAACTATCATTAAAGGTAAAAAGTAGAAAAATTACATATGACATATAAAATTCAAAAGGCAAAATGGTAGAAGAAAGTACTATCCTTTCAGTAATAACACTGAATGTTAATGGATTAAACCCCCCAATCAAAAGACATAGCCTGGCAGAATGGATTAAAAAACAGGACCCATCTATATGCTGTCTACAGGAGACACATCTTAGACCTAAGTATAAAAATAGATTGAAAGTGAAAGGTTGGGAAAAGATATCTCATACAAATATCAATCAGAAAACAGCAGGAGTAGCTATATTAATATCCAATACATTGGACTTCAAATGTAAAACAACTAAAAGAGACAAAGAAGGACAGTATGTATTTAAAAAGGAACAATTCAACAAGAAGACATAGCAATGATAAATATTTATGCACTGAGCCAGAGTGCTCCAAAATACATGAGGCAAACACTGAAAGGAGAAATAGACACATATACCATAATAGTTGGAGACTTCAATTGCCCACTCTTGTCAATGGACAGAACATCTAGGCAGAGGATCAATAAAGAAACAGAGAATTTGAATAATATAATAAATGAGCTAGACTTAACAGAACTTTACACCCCACAACAGCCAGATACACCTTTTTCTCAAGCGCTCATGGATCATTCTCAAGGATAGACCATATGCTGGATCACGAAGCAAGTCTCAGTAAATTTAAAAAGATTGAAATCAAGCAAAACACTTTCTCATCATAAAGGAATGAAGCTGGAAATCAATAATAGGCAGAGGGCCAGAAAATTCACAAATATATGGAGGCTCAACAACACACTCTTAAACAATCAGTGGGTCAAGGAAGAAATTACACGAGAAATCGCTATATATCTTGAGGGAAATGAAAATGAAAACACAACATATCAAAATTTATGGGATTCAGGAAAGGCAGTTCTTAGAGGGAAATTTATTGCCCTAAATGCCTATATCAAAAAAGAAGACAGAGCAAAAATCGAGGAATTAACTGTCCACTTGGAAGAACTAGAGAAAGAACAGTAAACAAACCCCAAAACAAGTAGAAGGAAAGAAATAATAAAGATTAGAGTAGAAATATATAAAATTCAGAACATGAGAACACAAGAAAATCAACAAAACCAGAAGTTGGTTCTATGAGAAAATCAATAAGATTGATGGACCCTTAGCGAGGTTGACAAAAAGAAGAAAAGAGAAGATGCAAATAAATAAAATAGGAAATGAAAGAGGAGACATAACCACTGACCCCACAGAAATAAAGGAAGTAATGAGAGGATACTATGAACAACTTTATGCTAATAAACTATCAATGTAGATGAAATGGACAACTTCCTAGAAAGGCATCAACAACCAACATTGACTCGAGAAGAAATAGGCGACCTCAACAAACCAATCACAAGTAAAGAAATGGAATTAGTCATTAAGAAGCTCTAAAAACAGAAAAGTCCAGGACCAGATGGCTTCACATGCGAATTCTACCAAACATTCAAGGAAGAATTTCTACTAATCCTCTTCAAACTCTTCAAAAAAATTGAAGAGGAAGGAAGACTACCTAACTCATTCTATGAAGCCAACATCACCCTCATACAAAGCCAGACAAAGATACTACAAGAAAAGAAAATTACAGACCAATCTCTCTAATGAATATTGGAGACACTAAAATCCTCAACAAAATTCTTGCAAATCGAATCCAGCAGCACAGTAAAATAATTATACACCATATGTTGTAGGATTTATTCCACGTATGCAAGGATCGTTCAACATAAGAAAATCAATTAATGTAATACACCTTATCAACAAATCAAAGCAGAAAAACCACATGATCATCTCGATTGATGCAGAAAAGGCATTTGACAAAATTCAACATCCTTTCCTGTTGAAATCACTTCAAAGGATAGGAATAGAAGGGAACTTCCTCTAAATGATAAATGGAATATACCAAAAAAACCATAGCTAACATCATCCTCAATGGGGAAGAACTGAAATATTGCCTCCTAAGATCAGGAACAAGATAAGGATGTCCGCTATCACCACTATTATTAAACATCGTGTTGGAAGTTCTAGCCAGAGCAATTAGACAAGAAAAAGAAACACAAGGCCTCAAGATTGGAAAGGAAGAAGTAAAACTCTCACTGTTTGCAGATGATATGATACTATATGTTGAAAACCCTGAAAAATCCACAGCAAAACTACTACAGCTAATAAATGAGTATGGCAAAGTGGCAGGTTACAAGATTAACACTCAAAAATCTGTAGTGTTTCTATACACTAGTAATGAACAATCTGAGGGGGAAATCAAGAAAAGAATTCCACTTACAATTGCAACCAAAAAAGTAAAATATTTAGGAATAAATTTAACTGAAAGGACAAAAGACCTATACAAAGAAAACTACAAGAAATTGTTAAATGAAATCACAGAAGACCTAAATAAATGGAAGGGCATACCATGCTCATGGATTGGAAGACTTAATATAGTGAAGATGTCAATTGTACATAAATTGATTTATAGATTCAATGCAATACCAATTAAAATCCAAAAAACTTACCTTTCAGAAATAGAAAAACCAATAGCTATATTTATCTGGAAGGGCAGGGTTCCCTGAATAGCTAAAAAATATCCTGAGATAAAAAAAAAAATGAACTCAGAGGTCTCACACTACCTGACGTTAAGGCGTATTACAAAGCTACGCTGATCAATACAACATGGTACTGGCATAAAGATAGATATACTGACCAATGGACTCAAATAGAAGGTTCAGATGTAGACCCTCTCATCTATGGACAATTGATCTTTGATAAGGCAGTCAAGACAACTCACCTGGGACTGAACAGTCTCTTCAATAAATGGTGCCTAGTGAACTGGATATCCACATGAGAAGGAATGAAAGAGGATCCATTTTTCACACTCTATACAAAAATTAACTCAAAATGGATCAAAAACCTAAACATTAGATCTAAGACCAAAAAACTGTTAGAAGAAAATGCAGGGAAATATCTTATAAATCTTACAATAGGAGGCAGTTTCCTAGATCTTACACCCAAAACACGAGCATTGAAGAAATAAATAAATAAATGGGAACACCTCAAATTTAAAGACTTTTGTGCATCAAAGAACTTTGTCAAGAAAGTAAACAGACAGCCTCCACAATGGTTGACAATATTTGGAAATGATATATCAGATAAAGGTCTAGTATTCAGAATATATAAAGAGATTTTTCAACTCAACAACAAAAAAACAAACAACCCAATTACAAAATGGGCAAAAGACATGAACAGACACTTCTCAGAAGAAGAAACACAAATGTCCAAATGGTACATGTAATGATGCTCAACTTCTCTGGCTATTAGGGAGATGCAAATCAAACCCACAGTGAGATATCACCTCCTACCCACCAGAATGGCCATTATTAATAAAACAGGAAATGACAAGTGCTGGAGAGGATGTGGAGAAAGAGGCACACTTAGCCACTGTTGGTGGGAATGTAAAATAGTACAACCGCTGTGGAAGGCAGTTTGCAGGTTCCTCAGGAAGCTAAGTATAGAATTGCTATATGATCCGCAATACCATTGTTAGGTATCTACTCAGAGGATATGAGGGCAAGGACACAAACGGACATTTGCACACCAGTGTTTATAGCAGCATTATTTACAGTTGCCAAGAGATGGAAATAGCCCAAATGTCCATCAATAGATGAGCGGCTAAACAAGGTATGGTATATACATAGGATGGAATATCATGCAGCTGTAAGGCAGAATAAAGTTATGAAGTATGTAACAACATGGTTGGACCTTGAGGACGTTATGCTGAGTGAGATTAGCCAGAAACAAAAGGACAAATACTGTATGGTCTCACTGATATGAACTAACATTAATGAATGAACTTGGAGAATTTCAATTAAGAACAGAGGTCATCAAGTGTTAGAAATAAGGTTAATATTGGGTAATTGGGGCTGAATGGATACAGACTGTGCAACAGGACTGATTGCAAAAATTCACAAATGAATAGCACAATACTATCTAAGTGTAATACAATGTTAGTATGCTGAATGAAGCTGAATGTGAGAATGATAGAGGGAGGAGGGCTTGCGCACAAATGAAATCAGAAGAAAAGATAGATGGTAAAGACTGAGATGGTATAATCTAGGAATATCTAGAGTATACAATGATAGTGACTAAATGTATAAATTAAAATATGCTTTTGCATGAGGAAAAACAAAGAATGTCAATATTGCAGGGTGTTGAAATAGACGGCAATTCATATTTTAAAACTTTAACTTATGTATAAGACTAAAGCAAAAATTGTTTATTTTGTACAAAATTTATAATTTGACTAGTGCATTTCCTAATGTAACTTATGTGGGCAGCTTAATTGAACACCATAAATACATGGAAACTTGAGTAGGGCATGAGATTTTGTAGGATTATCCAGAGTGATGCCCTGATAAATCCCAGAGTGATTTGAACAGTGAATAAAAAAGTATTTGCAATGTCCCCTTGGTGGAATGTTGAGAAAGGGAAAATTTTCAACTTCCCCATGTGGAGAATTCCTGATATTCTCACAAACAGTGGGGACAACCAAAGCATAAGCCAAGCCCTCAATCTTGGGGTTTGTTCATATGAAACTTATGCCCACAAAGGATAGGCGAAGCCTACTTCAAATTAGACCTAAGAGTCACCCCCAGAGAACCTTCTTTGTTGCTCAGATGTGGCCTCTTTCTCTCAGCCAACACGACAAGCAAACTCACTGCTTTCCCCCTCTCTACGTGAGACATGTCTCCCAGGGGTGTAAACCTTCCTGGAAACATGCGAGAGAAATCCTAGAATGAGCTGGGACTCAGCATCAAGGAAATGAGAAAACCTTCTAGACCAAAAGGGTGAAGAGAGAAATGAGACAACATAACATATCAATGGCTGAGAGATTTCAGAGTCGAGAGGTTATCCTGGAGGTTATTCTTGTGCATTATATAGATATCACCTTTTTAGTTAAGGTATATTGGAAAGGTTGGAGGGAAGTGTCTGAAAATGCAGAGCTGTGTTCCAGTAGCCATGTTTCTTGAAGATGATTGTGTAATGATATAGCTTTCACTATGTGATTGTGAAAATCTTGCATCTGATGCTCCTTTTATAGATGGTATGGACAGATGACTAAAACATATGGATTAAAAATAGATAAATAATAGGGGGAACAAATGTTAAAATAAATTTAGTAGATTGAAATTCTAGTGACCAATGAAAGAAAGTGATAAAGGGTATAGAAAAAAATAGGGGAAACAAAGACTAAAATATATTTGGTAGATGGAAATACTAGCAGCTAATGAGAGGGAGGGGTAAGGGGTATGGTATGTATGAGATTTTTTTCTTTTTTCTTTTTATTTCTTTTTCTGAATTGATGCAAATGTTCTAAGAAATGATCATGGTGATGAACATACAACTATGTGATGGTATTGTGAGTTACTGATTATATACAAAGAATGGAATGATCATATGGTAAGAATGTTCATGTTTGTATGTTGTTATGTTTAAAAAATTTTTTTAATTAAATAAAAGAACGTTAAATGTTGTAATAAGTTATTTCATGCAAATAGTAATCAAAAAAGATCTGGTATAACTTTACTAAAATCAGACAAAATCAACTTTAAATGCAAAAGTATTATAAAAGACAAAAGAAGGGCACTTCTATTAGTAAATGGGGCAATCCATCAAGAAGAAAAAACATCCATAAACATCTGTGCACCTATCTGTGGTGCTCCAAAATACATGAGGCATAGACTGGCAAAACTGAATGAATGGATGTCTCTACAAGAATGGTTGGTGACTTCAATACACTGTTCAATAAAGAGAATATCTAGACAGAAGACCAATAAGGTAACAGATCTTGAATAATACGATTGTGCTGGTTTGAAAAGATGTATGTCCCCTAGAAAATCCATGTTTTAATCTAAATCCCATTTCATAAAGGCAGAAAAATCCCTATTCAATATTGTATGTTTGAAACAGTAATCAGATCATCTTCCTGGAGATATGATTTAATCAAGAGTAGTTGTTAAGCTGGACTAGGTGACGACATGTCTCCACCCATTTGGGTGGGTCTTGATAAATTTCTGGAGTCCTATAAAACAGGAAACATTTTGGAGAATGAAAGAGATTCAGAGAGAGAAAAGAATGCTACAGCACCATGAAGCAGAGAGTCCACTAGCCAGGGACCTTTGAAGATGAAGAAGGAAAATGCCTCCCGGGGAGCTTCATGAAACCGGAAGCCAGGAGAAGAAGCTAGCAGATGATGCTGTGTTTGCCATGTGCCCTTCCAGATAAGAGAGGAACCCTGATCATGTTTACCATGTGCTTTTCCAGATGAGAGAGAAACTCTGACTGTGTTCGCCATGTGCCTTCTCAGCTGAGAGAGAAACCTTGAACTTCATTGGCCTTCTTGAACCAAGGTATCTTTCCCTGGGTGCTTTTGATTGGACATTTCTATAGACTTGTTGTAATTGGGACATTTTCTTGGCCTTAGAACTGTAAACTAGCAACTTATTAAATTCCCCTTTTTAAAAGCCATTCCGTTTCTGGTATATTGCATTCTAGCAGCTAGCAAACTAGAACAGTGATAAATGAACTAAACCTAATAGACATATACTGAATATTGCACTCCAAAACAGCTGTGTATACATTATTTTCAAGTGCACATGGATCATTCTCCAGGATAGATCATATCTTGGGTCACAAAACAAGTCTCAATAAATTTAAAAAGACTGAAATCATACAAAACAATTCTCTGAACATAATGGAATGAAGTTGGAAACAAACAAGTGGAGAACTAGAAAATCCATAAATACAGGGAAGTTAAATAACACACTCTTAAACAATCAGTGGGGCAAAGAAAAAATTTCAAGGGAAATCAATAAATATCTGGAGATAAATTAAAACAAGAACACAACATATCAAAACTAATGGGATGTAATGAAGGCTGTGTTGGGAGGGAAATATACAGCTCTAAACATTTATATTTTTAAAAAAGAAAGAGCTAAAATACAAAACCTAACTGCACACCTGGAAGAACTAGAAAAAGAGCAGGAAACTAATCCCAAAGCAAGCAGAAGGAAAGAAAGAACAAAGACTAGAGCAGAAAAGAACAAAATTGAAAATGAAAAAACAATAGAGAAATTGACAAAACCAAAAGTTAATTCTTTAAAAATATCAATGAATTTGACAAACCTTTAGTGAACTGACAAAGAAAAAGACAGAGAAGATGCAAATAAATAAAATCAGAAATGAGAGGAGGGATATTACTACTGAACCCATAAAAATAAAAAATCATAAGAGAATACTATGAACAAGTATATACCAACAAATTAGGTACCTTAGATGTTTGTTCATAACTTAGATGAAATGGACAAATTCCTAGAAACAACTGAACAAGCTGTGCTGACTGTAGAAGGAATAGAAAATCTCATCAGATCAAATACAAGTAGAGATTGAACCAATCATCAAAAACCTCCCAAAGAAAGAAGCCCAGGACCAGATGGTTTCACAAGTTAATTCTATAGATTATTCTAGGAAGAATTAAATCAAACCTGCTCAAACTCTTCCCAAAAAATTGAAGAAGAGGGAACATTACTTAACCCATACTATGATGCCAACATTGCACTAATACCAAAGCCAGAAAAAAGATATTACATCAAAAGAAAATTACAGATCAATTTGTTTTATAAATAGAGATGCAAAAATCCTCAATGAAATACTTGCAAATTGAATCCAACAGCATATCAAAAGAATTATACACCCTGATCAACTGGGTATGCAAGGGTGGTTCAACATAAGAAAATCAATTAATGTAATGCACCATATTAATAAAATGAAGCTGAAAAACAACCTGATCATCTTGGCTGATGCAGAGAAGGCATTTGACAAAATCCAGCAGTTTTTTTTTTAATTTTATTTTTTTAATACAAAAAAGCACCAAATAAACTCAAACATTCCTATTTTGATCATTCCGTTCTACATATATAATCAGTAATTCACAATATCATCACATAGTTGCATATTCATCATCATGATCATTTCTTGGAACATTTGCATCTATTCAGAAAAAGAAATAAAAGACAACAGGAAAAAATTCATACATACCATACCCCCACCCTCCCCCTCACTGATCACCCACATTTGAATCTAAATTTATTTTAACATTTGCTCCCTCTATTATTTATTTTTATTCCATATATTCCACTCGTCTGTTGACAAGGTAGATAAAAGGAGTGACAGACACAAGGTTTTCACAATCACACAGTCACATTGTGAAAGCTATATCATTATACAATAATCTTCAAGAAACATGGCTACTGGAACACAGCTCTACATTTTCAGGCAGTTCCCTCCAACCTCTCCATTACATCTTGAATAACAAGGTGATATCTACTTAATGCGTAATAACCTCCAGGATAACCTCTCAACTCTGTTTGGAATCTCTCAGCCATTGACACTTTATTTTGTCTCATTTCACTCTTTTGGTCGAGAAGGTTTTCTCAATCCCTTGATGCTGGGTCTCAGCTCATTTTAGAGTTTTTCTCAATCCCTTGATGCTGAATCTCAGCTCATTCTGGGATTTCTGTCCCACGCTGCCAGGAAGATCCACACCCCTGGGAGTCATGTCCCACGTAGACAGGGGGAGGGTGGTGAGTCTGCTTGCTGTGTTGGCTGGAGAGAGGCCACATCTGAGCAACAAGAGAGGTTCTCTTGGGGGTGACTCTTAGGCTTAATTTTAAGTAGGCTTGACCTACCCCTGTGGGGTTAAGTTTCATATGAACAAACCCCAAGACTGGGGGCTCAGCCTATAGCTTTGGTTGTCTGTGCTGCTTGTGAGAATATCAAGAATTCAACTTGGGGAAGTTGAGTTTTCCCCCGTTCTCACCATTCCCCGAAGGGGACTTTGCAAATACTTTTCCACTCACTGATCAAATCACTCTGGGATTCATCAGGGCATCACCTGGGCAAACTAACAAACTCTCATGTCCTATACAAAGTTCCATGTACTTAAGGTGTTCAATCAACTATCTACATAAGTTATATTAGGAGATGCACTAGTCAAAGTACAGATTTGTACCAAATAAACATTTTTTGCTTTAGTCTCACACATTAGTTGAAATTTTTAAATATTAAGTACCATCTATTTTCAGCACACTGCAGTAATGACATTCTTTTGTTCTTCCTCATGCAAAAACATTTTTAAATTTGTACATTGAGTCACTATCATTATACACTCTAGGCATTCCTAGATTATACCATCTCAATCTTTATAGTCTATCTTTCTTTGTGATTTCATTTATGCCCCAGCCCTCCTCCCTCTATCCCCAGCAGTTTTTTTAAAAATCAGTGTTTTCTTGATAAAAACACTTCAAAAAAATAGAATAGAAGTGTATTAGTCAGGGTTCTCTTGGAAATAGAACCAACAGAAGTTATCTGTAAATATGAGATTTATAAAAGTGTCTCATGCAAATGTGGGGATGTAAGAGTCCAAAATTTGTAGGGCAGGCCATGAGCTGCAGCTCCAATGAAGGTCTGCAACAAACTCCCCAGGAGAGGCTGGCTTGCTGGAGGAGAAAGCACGATTCTTTCTTCTGAATTTTCCTTAAAAGGCTTCAGGTAATTAGTTTATAAATCACTCATTGCAGAAAACACTCCCCTTAGTCGACTGCAGATGTAATCAGCTGCAGATGCAACTAACATGCTCATGATTTACATCCATGAAATGTCCACACAGCAACAGATAGGCCAGTGCTTCCCTGACCAGACAACTGGGCACCATAACCTGGTCAAGTTGACACAAGAACCTGCCATCAAAAGAAGGAAATATCCTCAACATGATATGTTTAGGGCATATGGAAAACTCACAACTAACATTGTACTCAATGGTGAAAGACCAAAAGCTTTCACTCTAAGATCTGGATGAAGACAAGAATGTCTACTATCACCACTGTTATTCAACATTGTGCTGGAAATTTCTGGCCAGAGCAGTTAGGCAAGAAAAAGAAATAAAAGGCATTCAAATTGGAAAGGAAGAAGTAAAAGTTTCACTATTTACAGATGGCATGATCTTACATATAGAAAGTCCTGAAAAATCTAAAAGGATGATACTAGGGCTAATAAATGAGTTCAACAATGTCATTGGATACAAGATAAATGCAGAAAAAAATCAATATTGTTTCTGTACACTAATAATGAGCAATCTGAAGAGGAAATCATGAAAAATTTCTATTTACAGTAGCAAATAAAAGAATCAAATACCTAGGAATAAATTTAATCAAGGATGTAAAGGACTGGTCCACAGAAAACTACAAAACATTGCTAAAAGAAATCAGAGAAAACCTAAATAAATGGAAAGGCATTCTGTGTTCATGGATTGGAAAACTAAATATTGTTAAGATGTGAATTCTATCCAAATTAATTTACAGATTAAATGCAATCCCATTCAAAATCCCAACAACATACTTTACAAAAGTGGAAAATCCAATTTTCAATTTGTTTGAAGTGTAAGCAGCCCCAAATAGGCAAAAACATCTTGAAAAAGAAGAAAAAGACCTTGCAGGTCTCACTCTTCCTGGCTTTGAAGCATTTTACAAAGCTACAACAATCAAAACAGCATGGTACTGGCACAAGGATAGATATATTGACCAATAGAACCAAATTGAGAGTTCAGAAATAGACCCTCACATCTATGACCAATTGAACTTTCACAAGGATGTCAAGCCCACTCAACTAAGTGACAATAGTTTTGTCAACATGTGCTGTTGGGAGGACTGGTTATCCATATGCAAAAGAATGAAAGAGGACCCTTTTCTCATACCTTATACAAAAATTAACTCAGAATGGAACAAAGACCAAAATATAAGAACAAGGCCTGTAGAACCCTGTTCTAGTTTGCTAACTGCCAGAATGCAATATACCAGAAACAGAACGGTTCCCAAAAAGGGGAATCCAACAAGTTGCTAGTTTACAGTTCCAAGGCCAAGAAAATGTCCCAATTAAAACAAGTCTGCAGAAATGTTCAATCAGGCATCCAGGGAAAGATACTCTGGTTCAAGAAGTCTGATAATGTTCAACGTTTCTCCCTCAGCTGGAAGGGCACATGGCGTACATGGCATCATCCACTAGCCTCCTCTCCTGGCTTCTGATTTCATGAAGCTCCCCAGGAGGCGTTTTCCTTCTTCATCTCCTAAGGTCGCTGGCTTGTGGACTCTCTGCTTCGTGGTGCTGTAACATTCTCTGCTCTCTCTGAATCTCCTCATTCTCCAAAATGTTTCCTTCTCTACAGGATTCCAGCAAACCAATCAAGACCCAACCAAATGGGAGGAGTAATGCCTCCACCTAATCCAGTTTAACAATCACTCTTTGATTAAATCACATTTACAGGGAGACAATCCAACCACAGTCTCAAACCCACAATACTGAACAGGGACCAGAAGAAATGGCTGTCTTTACAAAATGGGATCAGGACTAAAACATGGCTCTAGGGTACACACATCCCTCCAAACCAGCACATTCCACCCTCTGGACCCCCCAAAAGATGCATTTTTCCCACATACAAAATACAGTAATTTCACAACAATATCAGAAATCCTTAAACCATTTCAGTAACATTGCAAATACACTACAAGGTTAAAACCAGTACAAAATTTCAAGGTCAGCTACAAGCATGGTCTTTTCTAAGGCAAAATTATCCTCTGGCTTTGGACCTGTAAAAGCCCAAGACATGTCATTTGCTGCCAACATAAAAGGAGGAACATTCATAGGACACATATTCAAAAATCTGCAGGGCAAAGGCCATAAGATTTCAAAGTCTGAGAGTCATTTATCTTTGGGGCTTCTGAAAGCGGCAGTTCCACCCTTTCCAAGGGCCTATGCAGAGGCCTGCTTCTGTCTAAATGCAACTTGGGGGATACTGGGGAGACATCTTTTTCTTGGCTCCACCCTCTCCAAGCATCGGGGCTGCACTCAGGCTCTCTGCCATCTCCAGGGCACATGCTCAACCCCTCCATGTGGTGGCAGCCAGGCTCTCCCCAACCCCCAAGGAATGTGCTTCACCCTTTCCAAGGCCTGAGGCAGCATGACTCTTCCACTGCAA
>PVIY010034441.1:0-27109 GCA_004026745.1 Myrmecophaga tridactyla
TTGATGCAAATGTTCTAAGAAATGATCATGATGATGAAAATGCAAAAAAAAGAATGTTTGTTGTTTACAGTAAAAATATTTTTAAAACATGGAAAAAAAATTGGAGCCACTGGTTAGTTAAATAAAGTCAAAACCTTCCCTTCTGTAGAATATCTGGGGAATCGCATCATGCCAATGAATGCTGTGAATCACTAAAAGATGTAAATGTTCAAAATCTTTAAGGATATCAATAAATGTTGCTTTTCTAATGCAGATGGAAGATCTTAATGCATGAAGCATTTAAGCAGAGAAAACAGCCCAAAACTCCTAACACTGGAGTATAGAGAAATACTCTTTGAGGCACTGCTGGTTAAGAACTTGAACTTGGAGCCAGCCCAGGTTTGAGTCAAGTTCAGCCAAATATGACCTTTGGTGAGCACTTAACCTCCTCCTGCCTCAGTTTCCTTCCTATTGTGGAATAGGGATATCATGAGCACTTAAATTGTAGGGTTGCTGTGAGGATTAGAGTTAATAAATGAAAAGTACTTTGAGCCATGCTTCGACAGTAGTAAGTACTCAGTAAGCATCGGCCGCTATTAACGATTAGAACTGGCATTATTAATTCTTCATCATAAAAGCCTCTGCAGCCCTGTGCAACCCTTCTCTCATTTAACAGCCCTGTAACATCACAGGTGAGACAGGAAAATGGGGGAAAGTTATTACATTGAAGAGAATCAGGCAATACAGAAGGAATTACTGAAGAAACTTTATTCACAGAACAAGTGTGAAAATTTCTTTTTATTGGTATTAAAAGGGAATTTTAAGGCTGTAATACTGGTTCTTTATTCCTCAAAGGGAAATGGTTACTGTAATGATGTACTTTGAACCACATGCTAGTTAGCACCTTCCCTCTTTGTCGGGGAGCCGTGAAATCTATTATGTTCCCTTAGGAGGGCAGTTTTCAATGAGAAATTGCAACATTTTTAAAGAACATATTGACCATGATAGAAAGATTATCCACATCTACGTGATGACAAAATTGGACATGACTAAAAGGCTTGGGCAGCCCAATTCTCAGCAGCGAAACCTAAAAACAAGTGTCCTGACGCCCATAAGAAATGCCTTGCTGTGTCACAGGACGCCAACCTAAGCCTCTAATTCACTCTCTGGTATGGGTGGCCTTGAAGGTGTTTCCGATCAGCCATTTAAAAAAACACCTTACATGGAATCCAATATGTAAGTAAAACTAAAGCTGAGCTATTCTGGGTGGCAGTTCACCCCTAGTTCCCTACTCAAGCCTGACCCAGCTGTTGTCCCTGAGCCCTTTTTCCAGGCTTCATGAGGTCATATTCTCCTAAGGCCCCTTCTACCTATAAACACTGATATTAACTTGGAGAAAAATCAAGGAATGGGGTAGGGGGTGGTTGCTAGAATAGGAGACTGAGCAATTATCTGCAAAAAATTGGTCACTAACTAAAGGGGCCCTTTAAAATTCTTGCATCAGACTATGTTCTAAACTGCCTTAGACCCCGTACTGTTAATTTTCTCCCCCACAAATAGGTAATTGGGTCCTCTTTAAAAAGATCAGCTCTAGGCAAATAAACTACATTTTCTCTGTACATTTCAGTTGCACTTTAAGTTTGCAGCCCTGTGCGCACTGATCTCACTCATTCTAGGTCAGAGTTTCTTAACCTCGGCACAGTTGACACGGTGGGTAAGCAGGTCTGTTGCAGAGGCCATCCTGGCTGCAGTGGGATGTTCAGGTGGGATGTTCACCAGCATCTCTGGCCTGCACCCCCCAGATTCCAGTAGAACACCCATCCCCATCCCTGGTTGTGACAACTAAAAACATCTCCAAACATCGCCAGGTTTCTCCTGCCTGGCAGAACCAGCCCAGTTGAGAAGCCTGTCCCAGAGTCACCTTTCCAGACCATTTCCCACAGTGGCAGGAGAAATCTCAAACAAATCTTACCAACGGCCTCCTGGCTTCAAGTCCTTCCATTTGGCCCTGTAATAGACACTCATGAGCACCGACTACATGCAAAAGTTTTCGCAGCTCCACAAAGGCTTCAGGTAGCTCCCTATGACTCCAGGCCCTTCTAAGCTGACCCCATCTCAGTTGGCACCTTGACCTCCCTTCCCCCACCACTCCAGCTGCCATGGTTCTCTACACCCCACTCCTATAGTCTTGGGACTTTGCATACACTTTGTTCTCTGTCTGAAATTCCCTGTCTTCGACCCACCCATTTCCAAGAGAAAGAACCCTCTTCTTTCTCCATGTAGTTGATTCATTCATTCGATAAAGCTCCTTCCACGAGCTAGGCTGTGGGGTTTCAGTTAACAAGCCAGACCATCCTGCCCTGCAGAGACTCAGAAACTATTGCATACTGGGCACACCTGCGAAGCAATCCATGCTATCCTAACTGCAGGTTGACACCAGTTACTCCCTAGACATCGGAACCCCTAAAGGAGTTTCTATGGGTCCAGCACCTACCATATCTGTTGAGAGAATGAATTTGATAGGCTAATATCTCCTACAATTATTCAAGTTCAAAATATTGAAGACAACAGTAACAGTGTTAAATGCTGCTGGGGAAAAATAGCAGAGAATCATCATCAACAAAGGAATAGTCAATAGGAAAAAAACCCTAGAACTGGTTTCTTCGAATACAATATATGAATAGCAAAATGACAATAGGTATTAGTTTGGAGAAATGAGTAACCAACTACTCTCAGTTCTACTGATGTTAAGATTGCCACAGAAAAATAACCTTGGGTGAAGCTAATTTTGAGCCTTCCTCATAAAACTCTGTACCAGCCAAAAGCCATGTATTAGACTAAATCTCCGCTGGCTTCTCTAAATTTCTGTCCAGACAAATTGCAAACATCACACATCCAGTGGTCACTGTGAGTCTGCTTTTAACAGGCTGATTGATTTTTATAATGTTCCAGGCAATTTCAAGTTGTCAGTTAGAACTAATTCTGTCTCGTTACTGCCTTCACTTTTGGCAGCTCTGTGACCACTTATTGGTTTTTGTCTTCATGTTCGTTTTCTTCTGCTAATTCTAAAGGCTTTTTCCCCCCTCTCCAGCCCCATTCAAAGGTCTGAAGCTATAATCATAGGGAGCCCCCCAGCACAATTACAGGTAAAAGCATCAGCTCTTCTCGTGGGCTCCAGAGTTGAACCCTGAAGCTCTGTACCCTATGAAACCTTTGGCAAAATCACAACACTTGAGAGTCTGTGATGCTGTATTATTTAATCAATCCAGCAACTCTGTAGTGGAAAAGTCCTCTTGAGTTGATATTAAACCAACTTGTCAATCTGTAATTGTGGAGTCTCATGCTCTCCTTCTGGTCTCATGCAGCTTGGTGATAAAATCTGGCTGTCACTGGCTCTACCTCTCTATGTATAGTTCCATATAATCTAACCTAGGAATAGTTTTATGAATTGCTTTACTCAGAAGCCGTATGATGCTGCCAGGCTCCACAGTCATATGAGATCTCAGGAAATGTATTTTATACAGCAGAGTTATTAAGTATATTCCTGTAGGGCTTACATACTCAAAATCAAATTCTTGCCATTAAGCAGAAGCATAGACAATTACTCCCATTTATATCACACATATTTCTTAGGCAGTAGACACTCTATGAGACTCGCACTCAAAATAAACAGTAGCAGCATAGTATGTCAAATATTACAAAATACTCTACACCTTTTTCCCCAGTTGATGAGATCAATGTTTTAGGAAGAAAGAGCGACATATAGTGCCAAACCCCATGCAATTATGGAGAGACAAACATTCTTTAGGTGGAACCAATAAGATAAATGAAATATTCTTGCCATTCAGGAATTCAGAATTAACCGAGACTCTTAAAAACTGAGACGGTGCATAGAAGAGGTGCCGTCTCAAGAGGCCTGCAGAGGAGGGAATCATTGATTATGCTGGAAGTGAGTGTCAGAGTTCCACAAGGGAGAATTCTGTGACCTGAATGGGAGAGGCGCCTGAAAGGTCAGAATAGGAGAGGCCAGCTTGGAAAAGGTCATGTTTCACTCCAATTTAGAGTGTGGACAAAGAGCAGCCAAGTGTGCAGAGCTAATCAGTAGGTCTGTGGGAAACCCAGATGGCTGCAGATGAGGCTGTGAAGGCAGACTAGGAAAGAATAATGACTCTCCTGTAGACAACAGCAGGTCTTACTATAAAGAGGACATCTGTCTTAGAAATATTCTCCCTTCATGGCCCCCACATTCCGCTTCAGCCACCTCACTATTTCTTGGCTCCCTGTTTACAGAAAGACTCCTTCAAGGACTCGTCGATACTCACAATCTCCCCCTTCCTCTTGGTAAACTTTGGACATTTGATCCCTGCCATTCCACCAAAATGTTCCTGTCAGCTTCACTGATGACCTTCCCTTGCTAAATCCTATGGACACTTCACGGTCTTCATCCTACTTCACCAGGCAGCAGCATTTGGACCCTGCCAATCACTCCATCCTCCTGAAGGCACACCCATCTTTGACTTCCAGCACTTCACATGCTCCTACTTTTCCTCTTACCCCTCTGGCTGCTCCTTCACATGCTCCTACCCATCCCCCAATCTGGAGACATTGGAACAGCCCAGAACCCAGTCCTAGCACCTCTTCACCTATGGTCACTCCTAAATAATCTCACCCAGTCTCAGTGTATGAGGTACAATGCATATGCTGACCATCTCCAAAAGTATATCTCCAGCCCGTACCTTATTCTTCAACTTCAGAAGTTCATTAAAACTGACTAAGCAGCTCTACTTGCATGTCTAACAGACATCTCAAGTTTAACTTATCCAAGACTGGGCTCCTCATGTTTACTGTTCCTGCCACATTCTTCCCACATCAAACTAAGTAGATACTCCATCCCTTTAGTTGCTTGATTTAAAAACAAACAAACTTCGAGCCATCTTTGATTCTCTTCTTTCTTACATGAAGATGTTCAGTTTTTCATGAAATCCTGTCTTTAAAATACATCTGAGAGCCAGTCAATTCCCACTATTTGCCCTGAGCCTACCTTGGATCTACATGGCTTGGAGAGTGTAGTAGCCTGCTAATGGGCTTCTTTTGTCCTTTGCTGCCTATGGCAGATTGAATCCTGCAGCCCAGTTTGGACATGGACTTCGTCTTGGTCCATATTCGGGTGGGTGTACACCAATTGAAAACAAGATTTCTTCAAGAAGTTACTTCAGTTAAGGTGTAGGCCCACTGAATCAGGTTGGGCTTCTATTCCAGATTACTGGGGTCCTTTCTAAGCAGAGTCAAACTCAGACTGAGAGAAGCTACAAGGAGCAGGTAGATGCTGGAAGTCAACAGAAGCCAGAAGAGAAAGAAGACATTGCATGTGCATCAGTCACCACATGAAGGAAATATCAAGGAACCCCAAAGACGGCTGGCCAGTCAGTGAGAAGATACAGACCCAGCAGGAAGCAAGCCTTCTGGTCTCTGAAACCATGAGCCAATAAATTGCTAATCCAACCCATTGTATGGTATTTGTTTTAGCAGACAGGAAATTAAGACATGGCCCCATCCCACAGTCTAGTCTTAGACTAGTCTTAATACAGCAAGCATATGGAGATGTTTCTTAAAATATGTCAATTACACTACTCCTCTGTGCAAAACTCAGTGTCCCATCTCAGAGCACAAGCCACATCCCCCCAGTGGCCTAGAAAACATTACTTGACTGACCCACTACCTATTTGACCACAACTCCTACTCTTCTCTCTGCCTTGGCCACTCCAATCACTCTTACCACCTTGCTCTTCCTTAAACACAGCAGGCCCTCTCCCACTTAGAGTTTGTACATGCTGTTCTCTTTCCATGGAACGCTTTTCCCCAAATATCTTCAACCCTTTCCGGCCTCTATCTAATGTCACCTGCTCAGCAAAGCCTTCCCTGACAACTCTATTCAAAGCTATACCCCAGGATCCTACTCTCCCTATTTTTTTCTAAAAGCTCCTTTCATTCTCTAGTATACTAAATATTTTTTCTTTGGATTTCTTTACTACATAGCGAAAACCTCAGTGAGGGCAAGAAGTTTGTTCTGTTTATTATCATATCCCCATCAACTGGAACAAAGTCTAGCACCTACCTCATATCAACTACAAATGAAAGTAATGTAAAAAATGAATTAAAGCAGGCAGAGAATAACAGGATGCCTGAAATAAGGTTCTTCAGAAGTCCAGAAAAGCAAGGTGTCCTGAATCAAGGCAGAGATGAACAAAGGCAGAACTGTAGACAGAGAGAACATGTCCCTCTGGGAGAGGGAAAATGTGATCAGTGTTCTCAGAACCTTTTTGAGGGGAAGTATTTTATAAGCCAGTGGTTCCATAGAACCTACTTTGGGAAATCCAGGATTATATGATCTCTAATGATTTTTCCCCCAGACCTGAAGTTTCATGAACCTGAATCAAAATCATAAATGGTTCAGGACAATTAGGTCATGGGTTCACATGGTGTTCTAGTTTGCTAGCTGCCAGATTGCAATATACCAGAAACGGAATGGCATTTAAAAAGGGGAATTTAATGAATTGCTAGTTTATAGTTCTAAGGCTGAGAAAATGTCCCAATTAAAACAAGTCTATAGAAATGCCCAATCAAAGGCATCCAGGGAAAGATACCTTGGTTCAAGAAGGCTGATGAAGTTCAGGGTTTCTCTCTCAAGTGGAAGGGTACATGGCAAACACAGTCAGAGTTTCTCTCTCATCTGGAAAGGCACATGGTGAACATGGTCAGGTTTCCTCTCTCATCTGGAAGGGCGCATGGCAAATGTGGCTTCATCTACTGGCTTCTTCTCCTGGCTTCCTGTTTCATGAAGCTCCCCAGGAGGCATTTTCCTTCTTCATCTCCAAAGGTCGCTGGCTGGTGGACTCTGCTTCTCATGGCTATGTCATTCTGCTCTGCTCTCTCTGAATCTCTTTCTTCAAAATGTTTCCTCTTTTATAGGACTTCAGAAACAAATCAAGACCCATCCAAATGGGTGGAGACATGTCGTCACCTAACCCAGCTTAACAACCACTCTCGATTACATCACATCTTCAGGGAGAAGATCTAATTACATACAGTATTGAATAGGGATTATTCTGCCTTTATGAAATGGGATTTTGATTAAAACATGGCTTTTCTAGGGGACATGCATCATTTCAAACATAAGCACACATGGTTACGTAATAATTACAATTATTGAAATGTATATATGATGTGAATACCTGTCCTCAGAGACAAGCCTTCAAAGTGCTGTCTCAAGTACCAGAGAACCATACTAACATAGGCTTACATAATAAAGATACCTAATTGCCCCACATAACAAGAAGTCTGAGATCAGGCAATTCCATTTGAGTGATAGGCTACTGATATCAGGGCTCTATGTGGTTTCTCTGATTTTTCTGTTTTTTTACTCAGGGTTGTAAATTGGTTGTTGCTTTTTCAGTCATCTCTCACAGCAGTGTCCCAAACAGGAAGGAAATGGGGAGGCAGATAAAGCTTTTTTCTTAAGTCTTTTTATCTGGGGT
Organism: Myrmecophaga tridactyla; assembly: GCA_004026745.1. NCBI lineage: Eukaryota > Metazoa > Chordata > Mammalia > Pilosa > Myrmecophagidae > Myrmecophaga > Myrmecophaga tridactyla. The sequence continues at coordinate 7,515 of PVIY010034441.1, forward strand.
GGGGGTTGGGTTGGGTGGGGGTAGGGGTAGTGGATCCCTCCTGAAAATAGCCACCCGACTTCTCTTTATATCTTATTGGCCAGAACTGAGTCACATGACCAGCTGCAAAGGAGACTGGCAAAAGAGAATGGATTATGAATGGCTTAGACTTTCATGATTTATTCCTCAAGATCAAGAGCTATCCACTCCCAACTGAACAAAATAAGGGTTCTCTTAGCAAAAGAGAAGTGGGATAATGGTGGTTGTATGGGTAGTGAACAGTCTGCCACCTCTGCCAGTGATTTTGTCTGAAGGCTTTACCAGCCACCATATTGGCCCAGCAGGTCCTGGCTTTGCATGCAATGCATATCACCTGCCAACCTTCACTAATTGGCAGTGACAGCTTAGAAGCTCCTACAAGCTAAGCATTTGTAGGATCAGAGGAAAGAAGTGCTGTGCTTCATAGTGACAGCTGCAATGGGCATGGCATAGGGAGTTATAACACAGCTGCCCTGTACTGAGCACCCTTTTTTCCTTGCTAGATTTTCCCCAATCTGTAGCAGTTGAACTTAAATGCATCCTAGTTTTGGCAGCAAATATTATTTTCTTCTCTATCAAGACTGGTCCCAACACCACTACATCTCCTTCTACTTCTCTGGTTTCTGAATGTCATCTGCTCATATTGAGAAGAAATAAATGAACCCCTGGAGAGGCAAAGGCAGATGGAATCCTATGTTCATCCTGACATCTGATTGAAGTACAAGTAAAATGAGCCTGATGCTGTCCTCACCAAGTTCTAAATATGATGTACTGTACTATACACCCAACCCTTGAATAAGAACTTGAGACAAATTGATTTGGAAACTCTGTATCTGAAAAATTGTCTCAGTCCGACAGCACCAATATTTCTACATCATCTTTAGTATCTATTTTTACAAGTCATTTTTCAAAGACCCTGCTAGCTATAAATGTAAAGTGTGTCATTTCCAAACTTGAGATTTCTATGCAAACTCTTCATTTTCTTGGCCTATATGAGTCCAAGAAAAACAATTGTTAAAAGATCAGCTTTCCCTACTGGAATGCAAGCTCTGTGACAGTAGGGATTTTTGCCTGGTTCATCCATTCAGAAGCCCCAACATCTAAACCAGTGCTTAGCACATCAGAAGCATTCAATGAATATTTGTCAAATGAATGTCATGAAACCTTTTCCTTGAGATTTAAGATCTAGATGGAATATCCTTCAAGATCAGTGGCATACCATAGGTGAGAAATAGGGATGTGCAGGAGGTAAGCCATACTGAGTCAAAGCTAGTTGTTCATATGGGAGTGGAAAACTCTCAAAAGAGATGGCATCTACTGGGGGTAGGTTTCTACTTGAAATGATGGGAAAGTTCTGGTAATCAATGATAGTTGTGCAATGTTGTAAAAGCAATTAATCCCACTGAATGGTATGCTTGGGAGTAGCTGAGATGGGAAAGTTGAGTTTTAAATTGTGGAAATATAAAACTAGAGACTAAAGAGACAGTGATAATTAAATGCAATGCATGACAGAATCTAACGATGGAAGAGAAAGGTCCAAAAGGACAGATGAAAAAAAAAATGGAATATCAATTGTTAGCTCTATAGCAATGTTAAATTTCTTAGATTTGAAAACTCTACTTAAGGTAGTTATAGAAGTATCTTGTTAGGAAAAGTACATGGCATTATTAAGTGTTCAAGGAAGCGTGATCTACATGACTTAATCAAGTGTTTAGAAAATAGATAAATGTATACACAGAACAACACGTCAAATATTACAAAATGGTAAAAGTTAGTGGATCTGGATATCTGGGAGTGGTATGTTGGAATTCTCTGTATGGATTTTGGATTACTTTTTCAATTGTACTGTCAGTTTTGAAGTTTGTTTCAAAGTTAAAGGTTGAAGAATTTAGAAAGTGAGCCAGTTGATGTATTTAGAGTATAATGATTTAAGTCCCTTTTTTGGCTTATCGACACAATAGTTTTATAAGTCAAATTTCATGTTTGAAAAAAAAAGAAGACATGGCCTCCAGGGAACTGGACATAGGCCCATGGTAACAGCTCTCCTTGTAAAGAGCTGTGTCCTGCTAGGAAGTCACCTAGCATTAACAATAGTAAGCACTTAGGCAAGTGACAGCCCTATTTCAAGTGCTTTATCTCCCTTAATCCTCATTAACAACCCTAGAAGAAACTTAGGATTCTTGTCTTATCCCTTCAACAAATGAGAAAACTGAGGCCCTGACTTAAATGGCACAATATCACATACATAGTTAGCAGAAGAACCAGAATTTGAAACCAGCACTCTACTTAAGTATCTGTGCTCATAACCCTCTGCAGAGCCACTTCAGTTTCCCAGGACTTCTATCTCCTCACTAACAAAATACCAGAGTTAGAAAGTGATGGATTAGTGGTTCTCCAAATGTCCTCAACATCAGTTTTCAAAAGAGATCTTGACAGTTCAATAAGTCAAATAGAAGTGGAACTATCCTGACTTGGTGGGAACAGGGAACCAAGAGTACACCTTCTTGCCTCAGATCCTATCACCCCCAATAGGGTGTCCCCCAAGAGGATTCCATCAAGTACAAGCTTAAGAACCACTAGACAACGTCTATGTTCTCTTTAAAGATGATTCCAAAAGGCTCAGTTCATGCCACAAAGTCCTCAGGGCTCCCAAAGCATAATTAATTCCCATCCCCTACCATGGTACTTGATGTGGCCCCACTTTAAGTACCCAAGTTTACAGACCCATGTGTCCCCAGTGCCCTACACTTGAGCTATGTCAGACTCCATCCTTCTTGAGTCAGGTCATATACTAGCACACTTCCATACCATGATGTCCTTCTTGCTTCCTCCACTTAGATCCTATTTCCCCAACTTCCCTGTTCCCCTACAGGCATTCTCTTGAGCCTGTCTTTATTGCCTATCTTCTGCATTCTAATAACGAGGACTGTGGGTTCCACCTTAGCACAGAAGGCTATTTCAAACTGGTCCCTTCTATGTCCACCTTAGTTGTGGCAGAGACTCTACCTTCATGCCATTGTTACTCCAAGCTGTCCAGTCACCCCACCCTGTCTCTGTTCCAGGGGCTTAATGAGTATCCAGGACTCTCAGATGGAAGGGGGGGAGGTGGGGACACATGCGAGTTGGGAAGATTCAGGCTCAGAAGAATATTGACAACACTGTCCACTGTTTCTGTTACTAAGGAAGGGAAAGAACGAATGTGTTTTCCTAGGGCTGCAGTAACAAAGAACCATAAACCAGGTGACTTAAGACACATTTGTCTCACAGTTCTGGAGGCTAGAAACCCAAAACTCAAGATGTCAATAGGACCATGCTCCTCCTGAAAGCTGTAGGGGAGAATCCTTCCTTGTCTCTTCCTACTTTCCAGTGTTTTGCCATCAATCCTTGATGCCCTTTGGCTCACAGCTGCAGCATGTCAGTCCCTGCCTCCGTCAGTACATGGGCCATCTTCTTTCTTGTCATTCTGTTTTCTTATAGAGATGCCAGTCACACCAGATTAGGGACCTGCCCTACTTAAGTACCACCTCATCTTAATGTAACCAATCCCATCTGCAATGGCCTTATTTCCAAAGAAGTTCACATTGAGATAGAAGGAAATAGGACTTCAATGGCTCTTTTGGGGGGGACACAATTCAACTCATAATACCAGACAACAGAGCATCTGTAGTAGAGTTACATCTATGAGGGCCAGGGAACCACCAGGAGATAGTAAATGGGGGTGCTGGTACACTTTTTATTTAAAAATATTCATCCTGGGCAGCCCATGGTGGCTCAGCAGGCAGAGTTCTCACCTGCCATGCCAGAGACTCGGGTTTGTTTCCTGGTGCCTGCCCATGCAAAACAAACAAACAAAAATATATATATACACACTATTTGGAGAGTGTATATATATAATATATATATACATATATAATAATATATATATTAATCTTACACTAAATGACAGAACAATTTTTATCTTTGACTACAAAGCACTCGGCATGTTCCCTTAGTCCTACAGCGACCTATTCCTCTGATATGTGGAGTATAGGTTACTCTGCTCAACACTCACTGCTGCCTCAGCTCACCTCAGTACCTACATTTTGCCGATCCAGTTTGCATGAAGCTGAGCTAAGTGCAGAACAGGAAAATAAGGCATCCGAAAGTTCAGGAAATCCTGTGCTTTCTGATTTAGATCTGCATCAGCTCCTTTATCCTCTACAGGAAATTACCTGGCTACCCAGAGTTACCCATTTCTCTTTGCTTGGGAGCATGGATGATTATACACATGAGAGGGAAATAAATAAGATAAAGGACATAACACATTCTAGGATTTTTCATTCAGTGAACAGAATAAAAATCATTTGAACATATCCCTACGGAAAAAATGATCAATTTTTCATAGACTTGTTATAAGTCCCAAAATATGTTGTACATATTTTAAAAGAAAGAAAATGACTTTTTAATGATACTTAATATATAGCATGGCCAAAATTATTTTAAATGTGTTTCTAAGGCCTGAAATTCAGTACTGCCTACTAAAATATAATTTGGATAAGTCTGTCTTCTTGGGATAAGTGGAACCTAGCTCATCTTATTATAAGGCTAATGTGAAGGAACTTGGTAGTCAGGCAGTTAAGTAACTGGTATAAATCCTCCCAGGATACTAGGTCCCTCTCCCCGCAACCCTCCCCAGGCTTCTGCAATTTAGCAGTTGTCTACCGGCCCATGTGCATTCAATACCTATTCCTAACCCAGTGGCCAGGTCAACTTGGTTCATGCAGAAAAGTCAAATACCAGAGGAAAGAAAGCACAATTGACATCAACAAGAGCATGACCACCATTTATTCAAAATATATTTTCTAGGGAATTCACAAGGCCCAGGAAAAAAAGGGATACACAATCCAGGCGGTCTGGGTTCTCAATCCCTTACCCAGGCAGATTCTCAGTTTTTAGGGGCAACTGACTTGGTTTTTAATTGGTCATTGCATGCATTTCACAAGAAGACACCTCATTTTAAGTGAAAGGCTATCCCCCTATATCCTTACCCAGCTTCTTATAAGCACTCAGTGTAGGTTACAAGGCACAGGCAAGGACAGGGAGGACAAACGTCCCCACACCTGAGCTATCAAGCATCTTCAAAGCCCACATTGGTGAGTCTTTAAGGTCCTGACTTCAGGGCACAGGCAGCCCCTTTGTTCCAGCAAACCAAAGTTCTTCCTCCACTCTCCAAATAGTGGTGTGTACCTAGCAGGTATTCAGCACTTTTTTTTTTTTTATTAGTGAACTATCTTTTATTTTTTATTTTTATTTTATTTTTTTTTTACATGGGCAGGCACCAGGAATCGAACCCAGGTCCTCTGGCATAGCAGGTGAGCATTCTTGCCTGCTGAGCCAACGTGGCCCACCCTATTCAGCACTTCTTGTATATTAGATGTATGAATAAGCAAATTAATGAGATGGGGGAGGAAAAAAAAAACCAACTTTTCAGATCTGCTTCAGGCAAACCCAATACATGAAGATCCAAATTTACAAGAAACAGCAATTAGACTTTAATTAATGCAGGAAATTACTTAAATACATGATGCTATTTTGGGTCTGGCACCTTGCTTCAAGGAGATACAAAGACATTAAACATCACCAATGTCAGAGATCGTACAGTCTCACAGAGAAGACAAAGGGACATGCCTGAACCAAGAGTATATGACAGCAAGTATCAAAGCATCAGGGGTTTGGAAACACGAATGTCATTCTCTCGGCCCAAGTTGAGAGGGCCTCCTGGAGAAGTGGGATTTATGAAGGGCATTAATATGGGCAGGCTTTGTATTACTAAAGTGGGCAGAGGTGGCACTTCAGAGAGGTAGAAAAACAGAAGCAAAGACTTAGAAGCACAAATAAGAATAATGTCTGCTGACAGCAATAACCACACATTCCTGACCACATCGGCGAGAAATAAGGCTCATGATAGGGTGGGGTCTTTTAATGGAAGAAGGGGTAACAAGCCGTGCAGAGGCTGATTTGTTACATCTAGGGTTGTTCTAGGACCTTGAACAGGAGTGAGAGTAATTTCCTTCAGTGGGGTGAGAGTTCTTTAGAGAGCAGTCTCCCCGTGACATTGAGTTAATGATTTCATTTGCACTCAGCTTTTTCCAATATCCCATCTCAGTGGTTCTCAACTTATGGACCACAGAGTTATAGCAGAGGTGCCCGAAGCCACATAAGTACTGACCAGAGAGCAAAGATGGCTTGCTTGGGATATTTTGCAGCTACTTAGTTCTGATGTGTAGATACTGTGGGTGAGACCTATGCAAATTCACTCAACCAGCAACAGTAACCGAGCTGCCCTAGCCACCTACGTTTGGCTACATATGAAATCACTTCAACAATAACCCAGATATCACTGGCTCCAATCTCCCCTGCTGTTCGTGCAGGGGAACCTCTAGTAAAATATACCTCAAGCATTTCTGGGCATTTCCAGACAAGTGTATTACATGCATCTGCAGACAAGTCCATGTTCTCCAGCCACCGGGTGGTGCCACATGTCCTACTCCAGCAGACACTCCAGCCAGGCCAAAGCTGCAGGAGGCTGAACAAGCAGTGGAGGAGGAAGCTTTGTTTTCTTCTCAGCCACCATTCCCAAAGTGATTCCCTCAGGACCAGGGACTAAGGTGAGACAAGCAGGGTAGGATGGCAAGGCTTTAACATCTAAGGCAGCACTCAGCCTCCCAGCTCCACGTCCCTGCACACTCAGCACATCCATGGCCCTGTGAGTCCCTGCCTCTAAGTTTTCACCCTAGCCAGCCCCCACTTGCCTCACCTTGTCCAGGCCCTGCTCACCCTCTTCTTGTTGGCCAACACAGCTGGACATCTATTCAAGTTCAAGCCGGGATGTTGGACACCACACATCATAGACAAAAAGAGTGGTTTACCATTTTAAAACTGCTTTCATATATGTGTTTCACTGACTTCTCACAACAATCTCTGAGGAAGCCAGGACAGGGATTACTGCTCCCATTCTACAGATGAAAGACCAGAAAGGACAGGAGATTTCACCACGGTCACATCACTGCCAAGTGGCAGCAAACTCAACCCGGTTCTGCTGACTCCAGCCACTCCTCCTCATCCCCTAGTGTTTTCTGGTCCCCTAGGCACACACAAAACTGCTCTCTCAAATCTATCAGCAGAAAAATGAATCTCTGAAGTGAGACCCACCCAAATATTCCTGTCTGGCATCCAGTAAAGCCCTGTATCTCCCCTTACGTTCAAGGCCATGGGAGACAGGGCAGCTTCAGGATGGCAGCACCGCTGGGGACAGCGCCAGTGAATTCCTTCTTGGCAGGTCCCTGGGCTGCTGGGTGGCACCCAGGGTGAGCCACAGGGATTGTCTGGGAGTTTGGAGGGGCATCTGCAAATGGGATGTTCTCCTAAGAGAATCTCTGAGTTGGACAACAGCTGCCAGCGGAGGTCAGCATTCCTGTTTTTCCCACCCTGAGGTGAGAGGAGAGGAGTAGGTGGCAAAAGCAGCTGCCAGCCTGGGACTCGGCCAGATGTACTGGTTTAGCCTAGATTCGGTCAGTCCCCGAGTGACCCTGTTCATCCAATACTGCAGTGTCCCAACACCACTGCATTTAATAAAAATGACAAGGGTTCCTCTCCACACCCCCTGCAGATTTAATTTTCTTGGTTCCCAGCTGATACTTTTAAGAAGTGAAATAAAAGAGGGCAGCAAAACACACTTGCCAATTGGGCTTCTTTTTGTGAGGCCCAAATCATACCTGGCAGAATTCACCCTGCTTCTTATTTACCTGCTTTTCTGAGAGGGACTTGGAAAGCTTTCCCTGTAAGCCCAGTGGCTTAAGTGCACTATTTAACCAAGACTTTGCCTCCCTCTTCTGTTGAGAATAAGAATAACAGGAAGCAAACTCAAACTAAATCTGAGAAAATGCTAAGAGGAAAAGCTATCTTATGGTGTTTACACTAACTGTGTAAAGTTGTTTTAAAGAGAGTATGGAATTACAGTATTGTATATATAACACTCAAATTAATACTGCCCAGAAAAAAGTAAACTTTAAATTGGATAAGACCAGATTAGGATAAATTGCAAATCCACTTGAGTAGGTGAACAAAATCAATGGAGTGATTCTTTGGTCACTGGACTAAAAGATTCACGATTGATTTTTTCCTCCTTTTAGTAAAATATGAGGCTCCCTGGTAACCTGAAGTAATATCAGAGCCCTGGATCTTACAAGGATTTATATGGCAAAGGCACAGCAATTTGTCTAAAAAACTTTCAGTGGCTCTACAGAGGGCTGCATTTGCATGATCTCATGAGGCAATGATTTTTAAAAGCATTAACCTTTGGAATGGGGAGAAAAAAATAAGAGATTCCTGCTAAGTACTGGGGTTCTCAAACATAAAGTTAAATATTCCTTTGCAAATTCAATTATATCCTAAAATAATCAATTATGAGCTCCTCAGTGAACTGCAGGGAATTTTAGATTTTTACAGGGCCTTACCTCGTCCAGAGTGCACTCAGTAATGAAGCAGTCCTGCCCAAGAAGCCATTCCTTCTGCGGGCAACGCCTGGGGCTGCAGAAAGCCAGAGCAAACCTTGCTGGTTCCCTCTTATTTATAAGTTTGCACGGTGGGTCTTTCCAAGCACGTACAGTCCTGCTTTTCTTACCAAGAGTTATCATCATTATCACCGAGGCCTGCTTTGCACAAGGCACTTTACCCCACTTATACACCCTGACTGATGCTGGCCTGACCCTCCTTTCTCAGGAGAAGACACTAAAGATTAAAAAAGGGAGTGCAGCATGTGAGAGACAGAGCTGGGAGAGACAGACCCAGCCGGGCAAGCCTCAACATGGCCTCTTTTTCAAAAGCACTTCCCTCAGGTGGCAGGAAGGCACACCTGACACCAGCATTTCCCTGGAGATAGCCATCACCTGGGCTGCTTGTTACACACACAGTTTCCCACACGCTCCCTACTCTGGAGAGTCCAATTCAGTGGGTCTGGGCTGGACCCAGAAATTCTCTTCTTAACAAACGACCCAGTGATTCTTACCATCAGAGAACTATGGAAAAAAATCTTAGACCAGAGTTCAGCAAGGTAAACGGCCAGATAAGTAGTTTCTGATTTGTGGGTCATATGGTTTCAGTCAAAACAACTCAACTCTGCCTAGGAGTGTAAAAGCCGCCACAGGTAATTCATAAGTGAATGCGCGTGGCTGTGCACTAATCCTTCTTATTTGCAAAAATAGGGGGCTGGTTGTAGTTTGCTGACCCCATGTTCATAATGCCAACTTGAAAAGAGAAATAATTGCTTGCTATTTGTCACCTCACTAGGGCAGTTGAGCCACATAAAAATATTTCAAACACCTTGAAACATCACTCCCATCAATGGAAAAATCCCAGGTGGTATCTTTCCTCCCCGAATACTTTTAACCTCCCATCCAGGTTTGGGACACCTTCTCTGTCTACTACTCCACTGCATGACATCAGGGAGGACATCCGTAGGTCAGGCACAGACAGAGAAGCAAAGCCTTCCTCTTCACATTGGTCGGTGTGGTGGTGGACAGAATTCTAAGACAGCCTCCAACATTTTCATCCCCTGGGGTATACGCACCTTCCAATTATTCAATCAAGCACTAATCTAGGTGCTGCTGTGAAGGGATTTTGCCAGATGAAATTAAGGTCCCAGCTCAGTAGACCTTAAAATAAGGAAACTGGCTGGCCAGACCTGACCTAATCAACCCAGCCCTTTAAATCTGGGTCTAGAGGTCAGAGACAAAGAAGTCAGAGAGAGTCAAAGGATAAGGTGGTCTCTGCATGGGAAGATTCTCCATTGCTGGCTTTCGATGAAGGAGGACGCCACGTGGCAAGGAACGTGGTGTCTTCTAAGACCTGAGAGTGGGTCTGGCCTACAGCCAGCAAGGAAAGGGGGGCCGCAATCCTCCAACCATAAGGAAATGAATTCTTCCAACAACCAGCGAGCTTGGAGGAAAACTCAGAACCTCAGAAGGGAATTGCAGGCCGGACTGACACATTAATTTCCATGTAGTAAGACCCTAAACAGAGTCCAGTCTTGCTGTGCCCAAACTTCTGAACTACAGAAACTGTGATGACAAATTTATGTTATTTTATGTGGTGAAAGTCACAGGAATATGTTACCCATTACACAGCAAGAGAAAACTAATGGAGAGGGGCCCCGGTCTTATCACAGGGAATGTTTACATCCAGTGATTTCTAGTTTTAACTAGAGATGGATGTGTCCCCTGAGAACCATATCCATTTCATTTTGTCTGGATTCTCACGTGACTCTGACAGGCGTGCCCAGCCCTCAATTTAGGAACACGATTACCAAGATGTTGACTCCAATGAGGTTAATCCAAGAACTTGCAGCCCATTTCAGCACACCTGCCATACACAAAGCATCAGGCCAGGGGTTGGGGGATGGCTGGGTGATGAGGGGATAGAAGAATAAATGAGGAGTGTTCATCCTGGTGAGGGCCAGGTGTGTAATATTAACTGTCAGGTAAGTACTATAATTGAAGAATAGGAAAAAGCCATATGGGAGCACTGACCATGAGAGAGCTAATTCTGACCAAGAAAAGATGGAGTTTACTTCTGTTAAGGCAGAGACATGAGAGGACACAGCATAAGCCAAAGAATGGAAGTACACAGAATTTTAAAGGACCGAAATGAGGTTGTAAACGTAGGTGGGGGGCCGGCCACGGTGGCTCAGCAGGTAGAGTTCCCGCCTGCCATGCTGGAGACCCGGGTTCGATTCCCGATGCCTGCCCATGTTAAAAAAATAAATAAATAAAAAAGTAGGTGGAGACTGGAGTTTCTGAGCTGTTACTTTTATTCAAGAGCCCCCCAAATTATTCCTGCATCCTGGGAATTAGTGGTTCTGACCACCAAGTAATGTTTCTGGATGCCTATTATGCCCCCCTCCCCCCCTACCCATGATGATGACTGATGCTCAGTTGAAATCACAGAAGCATTTGATTTGCATCCCTGTTCTCTGGGGATGCCCCTGCTGAGTGCATGAAAAGTCACTCAACATCAAAGATCACTCGGCCACTGTCCCATCAGAGCTTACAGTAGCTAGAGTCCTCTGAAAGAATTCACCATCGCAAGCCACAGAGGTGGGGATGACTGCAGGAAATGAGAGGACGTGGGCTCAAAACAATGGAATTTCTATTGGCACCAGCTCCCAAGCAGCCTTTTAACAGAGATGTTTAATTGATCTTTATTGAGCAGAACCTTCCCTTCTGCTTATAAAAGAAATGATTGTCTTTCCCTCTGGTTCTATCTGGAGAAGTTAATAGCCCCAGTTTCCTCTTACAGCAGAGACACTTAATGACCAGGAGACTATCATAAATAGAGTTTACTGCACAAAACACAAGCTGTGTTCTTACCAGCCTTCACCATTGAGACTGCCCGGCTTGCATCTTTGGGGTTTAGGAGGGGCCTTTTCCAACCGGAGCTGACGAGTACCCTGGTCTTGTCACTCAAGGTCTGATGCCCAATTAACCAGTGTCTTCAGCAAAGTAATCTATAGACTCCTGCCAAGGACCCTGGCTGATGCTGTAGTGTGGATCGATCTGATCTCCTCATGCCATAGCTTGCAGATGAGACCCAAGAAAATGGGCCATAATCATTTGCACACATTGTGCAGGAATATTTTGCAAGTATAAAGAGGATAATTTCAATACCTCCAGGATTCAATATAAATAGAACCACTGCTTGGTAGCTACAAAGAGTGATTGAGAAGAAAAGTAAAAAGTGATATTTCCCAAATCACTTTAGTCCATTTTTAAAGGGCATTCTTGATATTAGCGTTGCTCCTTGAAACAACTTTCCAATATAACAATCAGGTACTGGTGTTTCCATTTTACAGCTAGGAAAACATGGATTAAGCGTTCTTCCTAGTCTGCAATTTGAGGACTGGCCTTGGCAGTAAACTGGAGGCTTGTACTTGCTGCTCCAGCAAACTATTATTATTTGGAGATTTGTTATCATTATAGGCTTGCTAGGACTTTTGCTTTCTCTCTTTCTTCTTGCTGCTACCTTTGGCCCCCTGTCACTAGCTATCCCCCACCTTTCCAAGTTGCCTTCTTGGTATGGGAGACACCATGGCCATATTTTCTAGAACAAATTTTGGAAACTGTTGTATGAAAATACAAGCGTTCTTGGGTGGACTGCAGGACAGAGTTTTTGAAGCCAGGACTGTCCAGAAAAATCTAAGATATATGATCATTCTAATCGTGTGGCTGTAACCTATATATCTGAATGGCTAGGAAAGGAAGATGGGGGAAGGGAACCACCTACCACTTACTGATTGAGTAATATATTCAAAGCAAGTGCAAGACTGGGGCGGTGGGGGAGCAAGTAGAAGGTTTTATTCCTGGGATGCTGGCTCTCTTTCCATCTAGGATCTTAATCAAACTCGGGAATAAACTCGGGACTCAGTTGACATTATTACCAGGTACTTGCAATTATGTAGCCAGAGGTTTCAGAACAGATGGGAGAGAACAGGAAGGTATTACTTTTTTAATGGCAAAGGGAGCTTCTCCAAGGACCTGCTGGCATCCTCCCCCTGATCAGGCAGTGTCCTTCCCAACTGGGATAAGGACTTTGGCACTTACATAGCATCAAATGTGTCACTTCCTTCCTCTATCTACTCTAAAAGAACTTAAATTTTCTGCCTCTTGGGCTCTTTCCATCTATCACTTCACCAGCCCCTTCCAAAAGCTCTGCAACTGGGTTCATACTTTGAGCCAGTCACTGTTCTATGGTGTAAATGTGTTATCTTAAGTTTTCCTAAAACCCCGTGATGCAGGAACTATTATCAGAGGTTCACAGTAAGAGTTCTTGATTACAGAGCAAGCGGGAGACACAGCTGGGTTCCCAACTCAGATCTCTCTGGCTTGGGATAGGAATCCACAGGTATCTGTCTCTAAAGCTCATATGCCCCATTCACAACCTGAGAGACACTAGGTCTAATTCGTTTCTATATCCTCTTCCAGCAGCCATTCACAAACGTTAGCAAGCATCAGAATAGCCTGGATGGTATCTTAAAATATAGATTGCTGATAATCCCCAGCCCCCAGAGGTTTAGTTGCAGTAGGTCTGGGCTGGGACCTGGGAATGTGCATATCCAACAAGTCTCTCGATGCTTCAGAGGCAGCTGGTCGAGCGCCTCACTTTGAAAACCACAGCGCTCTGGCTCCCAAGACAGTGCCTTACTCACCGCGGTGATGATACAGAATTACTTGGTTATTTGTCTCTTGCCCCCACCCCCACCCACCCCCACCCACCCCCAGACTCGAAGGCCTTTCAGATCACGCTGTATGTGGCGCAACACTTTCCTGCTGCGTGATCCATGGACTGGGATCTAGTAGGAACGGCTGCGGCAGGAAGCCTGGAATAGACACATTCTCACAGTGTTTGCTCTGTGCTGAACACTGACCTGGACCAATCATGCGTACTGACTCATTCAGTCCTTATCATAACCCTACGAGGCGGACGCCAATATTACATCCCCCTGTTACAGATGGGGAAACTGAAGCAAGAATTGGTTTAGTTTAGAGAATTGCCCAAGTCCACGTCCCTGACAAGTGGAAAAGCTGTGATTTGAACCCAGTTACCTCTGACCGTTCCCTGTTCTTTCTCTAAATTACTGCCTGTAGACCCAAATTAATCATCAATAAAATCATCCACATTCATTTCCTAGGGCTACTGTAACAAAGTACCACAAATTTGATGGCTTGAAATGGAATGAATGTACTGTTCTCTGACAGATGGCCTAAATCAAGGTGTAGGGAAGGCCATGTTCTGTCTGAACCTATAGGACCGAGTCCTTCCTTGCTTTTAGCTTCTGGTGGGTCCCAGCAACCCCACACTCCTTGGCTTGTGGACGCATCACTATAATCTCTGCCTCCTTTTTCACATGGCCTCCTTCTGTCCTTCCTGTAAGGACACCAGTCATATTGGATTAGATTTTTATCAGTGTCCCTGGCCTTTATCCTCTAGATGCCAGTAGCAACCACCTCCTCCCCCTCCCCCTGCCCTCCACCCCCTGTTACAAACACACATTTCTGACAACCAAAAATGTTTCCAGACATTGCCAAATAGCCCCTGGGGGACAAAACAACCCCTGTAAAGAAACACTACTCTATAAGAGAAACAAAAAAGATAACACTTCCTTAAGACACTTATTTCCATCCATCAGAGAGTTGTCATAATAATATGTACAACTGTTCTCTGCCTGTGACGGGAATCGGGCCGCCTTAGAGGAGGCCTCCTTACACAGTGCACAACCCGCCCAACGGCACATGGCAGTCCTTTCCCCTTCTCTCCCTCTCCTCAAGCCTGATGGGAGAATGAGGCTAATCTGTCCTATCTTGGACCATTACTTTTTACTTCCCAAACTTCTAAGACACTATAAGGATCCCGAGAGCTGGCACCACCATCAAAATTCAAACTTGCTGGCCTAAATTTAGGGGTGGGTTTGGAGTTGCCCTTTCTCCACCCTGGGATAAAGATTAAGAAAATTAAATCCATGCTGATTCGCTCTGATAGCTGTTAATAGGTAACAGGCATGAGGTGCGAACAACTTTCCTCTCCACGGCTGGAGCAATAGAGAAAAACAGTTTCATAGCTGCATTCCCCTATCCCTAAAGCAGGATTAATTAGGAAATAAAGCAGTGTCAGTGTGTGTGTTAATGTGCTATTAATGCCTGCCACGGGGGCCCGGCCTGATCGGAAGCCAAAGGCCAAGCCTTTCCACCACCTAGTAACAGCCAATTACAACCCACTCTGAACTGACTCCTTTCTCTAGGTCAGGACTTTTTTTCAGTTTGAAAAAATCATAAAGTTTCCAACTACGCACAGGTTTCTTTTAAGGCACGTTCCCTCTTTCTTCTTGCAATATAAAAGGCAAATCCACCCACAGAGCATAAGCGGGTGAAATCAAGGGAGACAGCTGGATGGACAGGGACAGACACACTGACCTGCAAAGCCGTCCTTTGACCCTGTTGGCTGGAGGCCAGAGGTCCTGATGGGTGGCATTTGTTTCCCCACCCATTTCTTTGCTCTTGTGTTGCCTTGTACACTCTGGAGGAGGTAAGGAGGCTGACATTTTGCAGGAGCTTTCATTTTAGAGTATATTTACTCCTGTCTAGAACTTTAACTTTTAACAATGCTTTCCTTCCAATATTAAAACTAAGGTAACACGCTGAGTGCTTGCTGTGTTCTGGCCCCACTAGGGGCATGCATCTATTATTTAAATTAATCTGCATAATGGCCCCTGAAGGAAGGGTTATTATCCCCGTGCTGCTGATGGAAAAACAGGCACAGACAGGTTAAATAATTTGGTGAAGCTTATCCAGCTAGGAGGTGGGAGAGCCAGGTTTTAAACCCAGACCATGTGTCTCCAATTCCAGCAGCCTGGGCCGAGGCACCTTTCCTTACTCACCTCCATTTGTGGTTTAGCTCCCCTGAGAGGCCCACCCCAGAATTACTGAATCAGAACCTGTATTTTAATAGGATCCATACAAGGAGATTGAGGTGCACATTGAAGTGTGTGGCAGGCACCGGGAATCGAACCCGGGTCCTCTGGCATGGCAGGCAAGCGTTCTTGCCGCTGAGCCACCGTGGCCCGCCCCACATTGAAGTTTGAGAAGCCAATGGGTTTGATGCCAAAGAGCACATCCTTTGGGTCTTGTTCTTCTCTGCAACTATTTAAAAGGAAGCCAAGATGTCTTCCACACCTATTCTCCCCTATTGCATTTAACCCTCATCAGAGCCTGCGAATGACACTTGAAGCTCAGAGCAGTCAAGCACCCAGCATCCCAGAAAAGAGCCCAATCATATGCAAACTCATAGACATAAAATCTAGAACTGAGGTCACCAGGAATATAGTCTAGAGAATGGGGAGCAGTTGCTTAACATGCATGGAAGGATCAAGTAGGTCAGACTTCAACATTTGGAAATGGATAGAAGTGACGGTAGCATGTTATTGTGAGAATTATTAACAGCGCTGAACTGCGTGTGAGTGTGGTGGAAAGGAGAAGTTGAGAGGAGTCATGTATGTCACCAGAAGGAAAGTTGGAGGCTAAAACAAGGGAATGTATATCACAGTGAATCTTGTGGTGGATGATCGCGGCAATTAACCGTTCCTAGTTCTTTCATGGACTAGAATGAACGTACGACACTATTACAAGGAGTTAATATTAGAGCGGTATATGGGGAAAATGTACTTATTGAAAACTATGAATTATAGTTCACAGTAATATCTTAATATGTACAGTAACAAATGGACCACACCAATGCTAGGGGCCGATCATAAGTGAGGGATAGGGCATATTTTAGGTTTTCTTTTTAATTTTTATTTCTTTTGGGGAGTAAAGAAAATGTTCTAAAATCGATCTTGATGATGAATGCACAACTATGTGATGATACTTTGAGCCACTGATTGTACCCTTTGGATGGATTGTGTGGTGTGTGAATATATCTCAATCAAATTGCATTAAATACCAACAAACAAAAAAGGCATGACCAAGGCTGCATTTGAGCCCAGAGCCCCGTGGGAAGGCCCTGGAGTGCTGCCCCAGTCAATCAGTCCACCCCAGGGCCAGGAGCACAGCTCAGGGCCTCCAAGCAGGTTCCCACCACTCTCCAGATGCCCACAGGGCCCACGTCAGAAGTGAGAGGCGAGTTCTTATTGCAAAGTCTCTGAATTTGGAGAATTAAAGAAAGAAAAGTCTGTTTTTTCTGGGCTGGTTAAAGCATGGAGTAGAGGGAGTGAACAGAGGATATCTCAAGGTCCCTTCTGGACTTAGGATTTAATGCCTATTTATTGAGAGCCTCCTGGTGCGTTTGCAGAGTACTACATCAAGATGGAGTTGTTCTGTGCCCTAAAAGCTTATGATCGGAAAAGGGGCCAGAGAAACGGGTGAGACATAAAAAATGCCAGAGCAATGCAACAGCCTTAATCAGACTATCTTTGCTTATAAGTCATCGGCTTTAAATTTAATATAGTGTCATGTCTTTATTTTTCTTGAAGTTTTCTTAAAAGAGCATATAAAGATTTTCTTTCATGGTAAGACTTTTATATTGTATTTTTCTTAAAATGGAGTATGGTACAGTTACCTTTCATCAGACAATTGCTTATAACTCGCCTTGCTTTATTAAGAACACTGTTCACAGTCTTTATGCCTCTAGTAATAAAAATGTATTTTCAGGCCCATTCAAACCAATGAAACTCCGAGTTTTCAGAGTGCAAGGTAATGAAAATTCTCTAGATTGGTGTCTTTTACTGCTTTTAATCTGTTAACAGACCCTGAGTGTCTCGGATGAAAGGTGCTCTAGCATGAATTGCTATTGTTAATAGCATTCCATACAGGTAACTCTTGATTATTCCAATTCCTCACAATTTGGACACTTTTACTGCCTCCATAACATCTCTTGGGGGGTGTGAAAAAAGAAAGAGAACCAGTACAATTTATTTTTCCAAAATGTACACAGAAATATAATTGCACATCCATAGGGGAACTCCTTATAAATAATGTATGAGGAACAATGCAATGTCAATACTAGACCTGCCCATTTACAAAGACCATGCTCATTGCAAAAAATGTCCCCGCACCAAAACTGATTGGAAGTTATTAGGGACCCTCAAACCAGGGACAGTTTTAGAGCAATATGTGGTGTTTGATACATGAAAGTTTCTGATGACCTTTTTGAGCAGGCAGCAGTTGCGTTCCAAAACTGTAAAAGTGGCACCAACTTGGAGAACAGAAGTGACAAAGCCAACAGGAGACCCAGACTTGTAAAGGCAGGGTCAAAAAAACAAAAAATGGCTCCAAACAGTCTCCTGGTCCATGCCCAGTGCCATATGACTTTGCAGCTCGTTCCACCAAGAGGTGGGATCTGTTTCTTGAATCTGGGTTGACTTTGTGACTTGCTTTGGTCAATAAAATGCTTGCTCTGGCAGAAAAGACAGGTGCCACTTCTAAGCCTAGACCTTGAGACACTGTAGCTTAATGCATGTGTACACACACCCACACCCATGGAGCCTTGTCTCTGACATGTGCACCAGCCCCTGCTAACCTGCTGGGAGACATATGGCCCAGTTGTTCCCATCATCCCTACAGACAGTCCCCAGCCAATCTGCCAGTAGGGGGTTGATGCTGTGGGGTTAAATTGGGAAGAGCTAAAGGGGACAGGTGTAGAAGAAGGGGAGTGGGTCCTGAGGATACTGGTGAACCCCATTGTGGTAGTTAGGTTCAGTTGTCAACTTGGCCAGGTGAAGGCACCTAGTTCTGTTGCTGTGGACATGAGCCAATGGTATGTGAACCTCATCTGTTGCTGATTACATCTGCAGTCGGCTAGGAGGTGTGCTTGCTGCAATGAATGACATTTGACTTAATTGGCTGATGCTTAAATGAGAGAGCTGAACGTAGCACAGCCCAAGCAGCTTGGCATACCTCATCTCAGCACTCGCAGCTCAGCCCAGGCTTTTGGAGATGCAGAATCACCAGGGAAAGTTGGAACCCAGAGGCCTGGAGAGAAGGCCAGTAGAGATCGTCCTGTGCCTTCCCATGTAAGAAAGAACCTCAGATGAAAGTTAGCTGCCTTTCCTCTGAAGAACTAATGAAATAAATCCCCTTTTATTAAAAGCCAATCTGTCTATGGTGTGTTGCATTTTGGCAGCTAGCAAACTAGAACACCCATCATATGGATATTTAATTTATATAAATCCAATTAATTTTTTCTGACAAAAGAGAACTAAATCATGCCAGCGATTTTGACCTACCATTCCATTCCTTGAGCTTATAGTCCAGAGTTAGAGGGAAAGGGGTGGTGTAAATCTGCCATTTTTTCAGCAAGTCTCCATGCAGGAGGCTTCTCACAGGGGAAGTATCTCATCTTTCATATTTTTTCAAGCAATGTTATTCCTAAATGCAAGCTGGCCCTTCATCTGATTCTTGAGCAAGGAAACAGTGGTCTGCCCCATTGCTAAAGGAAGAACTGGTGAACTCCAGTTTACTGATTTACAGAATGTAGATGTCCTATTGAATGTTACCTGCCTAAGGGATTGTTCATGAAAGCTAACCATTGTTAGTTTTTGCCTTAAGTACTGTTTCAAGAACCCAATCTTCGCATAATGTATGTCCCAGACACACTGAGAGAGATATGAGGAAGAGAAGCTAATGAATCAAGGGTAACTAATCTAGAGACTATGAGGAAAGCTGGAGAAAGGGAATGTCCAGTAATGAAAACAAGTCCCTCCTTCCAGGTAAACCCAGTCCTATTGGCGCTAAGCATGCCATCTTCTCTCCCGACATCTTCACACTTTCCTTCTCTAGGGATTCCTTCCCACCCACATTTTTTTTTTAAACTTTTTTATTAATTAAAAAACTTAACAAAAGAACATTAATATATCATTCCATTCTACATATACAATCAGTAATTCTTAATATTATCATATAGTTGCATATTCATCATTTTTTAGAACATTTGCATCGATTTAGAGAAAGAAATAAAAAGACATCAGAAAAAGAAATAAAACGATAATAGAGAAA
>PVIY010034442.1:0-26885 GCA_004026745.1 Myrmecophaga tridactyla
ACCATAATTGGAAAATTGGTGACAAAGAGGCCTGAGGAAGAAGTATGTGGATAGACCTTTCTGAGTGGGCTAAAAACATGAAGATATTTGTGTCCCACGTGAATGTGCACCAGAGGGTGACTTCAGCAGAGGAAGATTTTAATAATCAAGTGGATAAGATGACCCTTTCTGTGGATACCAGTCAGCCTCTTTCCCCAGCAACTCCTGTCATTGCCCAATGGGCTCATGAATAAAGTGGTCATGGTGGTAGGGATGGAGGTTATGCATGGGATCAGCAACATGGACTTCCACTCACCAAGGCTGACTTGGCTACAGCCACTGCTGAGTGCCCAATCTGCCAGCAGCAGAGACCCACACTCAGCCCCTGATATGGCACCATTCCCTGCAGTGACCAGCGAGCTACATGGTGGCATGTTGATTACATTGGACCACTCCCTTCATGGAAGGGGCAGAGATCTGTTCCCCATCATCCAGAAGCAGCGGGATTGATAGAACAGTTGAATGGCCTTTTGAAAACACAATTATGGAGCCAACAAGATGGCAATACCTTGAAAGGCTGGGGTAATGTTTCCAGGAAGCTGTATATGCTCTGTATCAGCATCCACTGTATGATGCTGTTCCTCCCATAGCCAGGATCCATGGGTCCAGGAACCAAGGGGTGGAAATGGGAGTGGCACCACTCACTATTACCCTTAGTGATCCACTAGGAAAATTTTTGCTTCCTGTCCCTGCGACCCTGAGCTCTGCTGGTCTACAGGTTTTAGTTCCCAAAGGGGGAGTGCTTCCACCAGGAGAAACAACAATGATTCTATTGAACTGGAATCTAAGACTGCCACCTGGTCACTTTGGGCTACTCATGCCCCTGGATCAACAAGCCAAGAAGGGGATTACATTATTGTCTGGGGTGATTGACCTTGACTATCAGGGCAAAGTAAGACTGCAACTACACAATGGAGGTAAAGAAGAGTTTTCTTGGAATATAGGAGACCCCCTAGGGTGTCTTATAGTACTACCATGCCCTGTGATTAAAATCAGTGGAAAACTGCAACAACTCAATCCAGGCAGCACTACCAATGGCTCTGAAACTCCAGGAATGAAGGTTTGGGTCACCCCACCAGGTGAAGCTCCATGGCCAGCTGAAGTGCTTGCTGAGGGTAAAGGGAACATGGAATGGGTAGTGAAAGAAGGTAGTGATAAATATGAACTACAACCACGTGATCAGTTACAGAAACAAGGACTGCAATGCTGTTTTGTTCCTGTTATGCTGTTTAAGTTGCAAGGTATAAAGAATGAATATTACCCAAGGACTTGCACCCTATTCTGGAGAGATTTAATGTATTTCTGGTTTTATGCAGGACAGTTGAGTATTGTTAAGTGGAAGAAAAAAATGTGCATTTTAATGTTCTTTATTTAGAAGTTAGGTATGGTTTAAGGTGATATATATATAGCTGCCAAGTTCACAAGGGGTGGACTGTCATGGTCAGTTTCATATATCAACTTGGCCAAGTGGTGGTACCTGTTTGTCTGGTTGGGCAAGTGCTGGCTTGTCTGTTGCAATGAGGACATTTCATAGAATTAAATCATGATCACGTCAGCTGCATCCCCAGCTGATTCCATTTGTAATCAGCCAAGGGGAGTGTCTTCTGCAATGAGTGATACTCAATCTAATCATTGGAAGCCTTTTAAGCAGGATTCAGAAGACACAGGCTCTCTTCCTGCTTCGGCTGGTGAGCCTCTCCTGTGGAATTCATCCAGACTCTCCATCAGAATCGTTGGCTTCACAGCCTGCCCAGTGGATTTTCGACTCTGTGTTCCCATGGTCATGTAAGACACTTTTATAAATTTTATATTTGCGAGTGTTTCCTGCTAATTCTGTTTCTCTAGAGAATCCTAACTAATACAGGTTACAGTTCCACAATTTTAGGTTTTTACCTCTAGCTGCTCTAAGATACTGGAGGCTAAAAGAGATATCAATTTAATGATTCAGCAACCATAGTCATTTATTAAATCCTGCTTCACTATATAACCCAACCATCACCTTTGTTCTGTATAACTCCACCATCATCTTTGATCTTTCTATTCCACTCTTTAGGGGTCTGTCAATAATATGGGGTAGGGAGATAGAACTATCTGATATTCTGGAGAGGCTGGACCCTCTAGGTTTCAGGACTTATCTGGTCCAGGGGTGCGTCTGGAGTTTGTAGGTTTCTGGAAAGTTACACTAGTGCATGGAACCTTTGTGGAATCTTACATTCTTTAGGATTGGCTGGAATGGTCCTGGTTGAGGGTTGGCAGGTTATGATAAGTAGCAAGGTCTAACTGAAGCTTGCATAAGAGCAACCTCCAGTGTAGCCTCTTGACTCTTCTTGAACTTGAACTCTCTCTGCCACTGATACTATTTTAGTTACACTTCTTTTCCCCCTTTTGGTCAGGATGGAATTGATGATACCATGGTGGCAGGGCCAGATTCATCCCTGGAAGTCCTCTCCCACATCACCAGGGAAACTTTCACCCCTGGATGTCATGTCCCACATAGTGGGGAGGGCAATGATTTCACTTGCAGAGTTGGGCTTAGAGAGAGTAAGGCCACATCTGAGCAACAACAGAGGTCCTCCAGAAGTAACTCTTAGGCATACCTATAGGTAGTCTAATCCTCTCCGCTACCTACATAAGTTACACAAGAGTAAAACTCAAGATCAAGGGCACGGCCTATTGATTTGGGTGCTCCTAAAGTTTAATACAGTATCCGGGGATTCCCTGCTGGTAAAGTTCAATAGTTCCATATTTTTCCTCCCATCTCTCAAGAGGCTTTGCAAATACTTTTTGATTATCTGCTTAGTATACTCTAGGTTTTACCCAAGCATTACATTGATCTATACAGGACTAAAGGACCTCTTTTTTATTCTGGTCTCCCTGTGTTTCAATTGTTCAAATAAGCTATACAGATAGGTTGAGTTAGATTATGCACTGCAGAAAATTTCAGTTCCAGACCAAACAAACCTTTCTTCCTTTGGTCTCAAGGAGTATGTGTCATTCTAAAATATAGACAATGGCTTCCTTACGCCCCCAGGAGTTTTTAATCTCTCAAACTAGTTTGCCCAGTCTCTAGCAATGAATCAATTATCCCATTCGTTTCCTACTAGGTGCTGGCACCAGCAGTGGCTTCTGTTCTTGGTAACCTGTGATTCTCTGTATTCATCTGCATGTCCAGTTTTGTTTTGCTTTGTTTTGCAGGGGGGGTGTGTCAATTTGCACTGTGGTCTCATTTCTCTGAAGGCTCAAAGAAAAGTTGTTGAATTTGTTAGTTTAGTTTTTTTTTTTTCTTTCTAGTGATAGCTGGATAAATAGAAAATACTTGTTCTAGTTTGCTAGCTGCTGGAATGCAATATACCAGAATTACAGAATGGCTTTTAAAAAAGGGAATTTAATAAGTTTCTAGTTTACAGTTCTAAGGCTGAGAAAATGTTCCAATTAAAACAAGTCTATAGAAATGTCCAATCTAAGGCATCCATCCAGGGAAAGATACCTTGGTTCAAGAAGGCCGATGAAGTTCAGGGTTTCTCTCTTAAATGAGAAGGCACATGGCAGACACAGTCAGATTTCTCTCTCACCTGGAAACGCACATGGTAACACGGTCAGGGTTCCTCTCTCATTTGGAAGGACACATGGTGAACACAGCATCATCTGCTAGCTTCTTCTCTCCTGGCTTCTGGTTTCATGAAGCTTCCCGGGAGGCGTTTTCCTTCTTCATCTCCAAAGGTCGCTGGCTTGTGGACTCTGCTTCGTGGTGCTGCAGCATTCTCTGCTCTCTCTGAATCTCCTATTCTCCAAAACGTTTCCTCTTTTATAGAACTCCAATAAACCAATCAAGACCCACCCAAATGGGTGGAGACATGTCGTCACCTAATCCAGTTTAACAACCACTCTTGACTAAATCACATCATCCAGGAAGATGATCTGATTATAGTCTCAAACATATTATTCTACCTTTATGAAATGGGATTTTGATTAAAACATGGCTTTTCTAGGGGGCATACATCCTTTTGAACCAGCACAATACTCAATATAATCCTTAAACTAGAAATGCTTAGTATAGCCTTCACTAGCTAGAAAAATGTTTTCTATGATCACTTCATTCAAGCAGTCTTGACGTTATTTTAAGCATTAAAAGCCCTTGTTAAAATAGTTTGCTGTTAGTTTAATCTCAAAAAAAAAAACATATTCTGTATTCCCAGAAACCCTCCCTTGGCTTGTAGGAATGAAATACATATGAACTAATATCAGCACCTTCCTCCTTTTTGAAGGATATGATCAAAAGACCAAATAGTCAACAACAAAAGGGGCCTACAAGATAACAGAACATGTTGACTGAACAGTTTTACCTCTTCTATTTTTTTTTCTTTTCCTTTCTTTTAGATTCTGACCATTTCTTTGTCTGTTTGGGGTTATAAAGTCCCAAACCACCCTTCACACTTGGAACTGGTCTTGGAGAGTTTTTCCTTCAGTTCCTTGATGATGCATTGTCAATAAATTCACCTTCTTACCAAGATAGAGACTTGTTTCTCTGTCTGATGTGGGATCAGACGGGCCTGAATCTTTAAGACTGTGTTTTCTGATGGTAACACTGGTTAAGAAGATGAGATGGACAATCTCCAAGCTCTTTACATGTTGGGCTGGGAACCCAGCTTAATGCTTTGGGTTGCTTCTGCGTATTTAACCAGATGCCAATCAAGATTAACATATTACATTTACATGTTTCCCCTTTTCTTTTCGAATGAACAAAGCCCCAATTTCATAAAAATTAGACCTATGAAACAGCTCTTTTATAAGTGCATGTGAAAAGTAGAGAAAATTTTGGCAAAGAAAGGCTAGAGATGTCAAGTGCATGGGCAGTATAGATTCACTATTAGCTGGAACAGTGTGAACATTTGGTGTATCAAAATCATTCCATTTTAAATAAACAGTAAAGTACCATCAGAATAGTAAAAAGGCAACTTTCTGTTCATGCCATTGCTGTTCATGTCACTGTTGTGGAAAAGATATTGAAAAAAAAATAAAGAACTGAAAATACAGAAGTTTTTCCTCAAAATATAGTAAAGTATAGTAAAAACACAAATTTAAAATGAATTTTAAGAATGCCCTAACCATCCTAGTTCTAGACAACCATACTGAAGGGACAACAGAATTGCTCTTATTTTTTTAACATGCTAAGGAGAAACAAAGGAAACAACCAAAACTTCCTGGTGGTTTCATAGAACGGTTAAGGCTGAGAATAATGCTTGGAAAAAATTGACTTCGTTTATTTTTTCAAAGTAACAAGTTTTTAAATGAATACATTTAATTTTTGTAATCCCATAAATTATTTCTTATAAATGAATTTATGTAGGACAAAACATTTTTTAGCCTCAATCTTAATATTTTCTAAACTGATATTATAATGATAACCTAAAATGTTCAGGCATATTCTATAAACCTTACTTAAAAGGTCCCTTGTTTGGTATGAAACTAATCTTTAAAAAAAACCCTGAAGTTCCAATATAACATGCTAACAGACATTTATGACCCTCTTTAAAAACATCTCTCCTGCAAAGCAAGTCTATAAATCATCTACTCTTGCGATGCTAATGAACATACAGTATCATTATAGACATTTTGTGGGTTAACAGGTCAAATGAACTCTGCTACCTAGGATGGAAAAAGTCCACAATATATGTCTGATATCCGTTAAGTTAAATTACCCTTTCTACATAGCTTCACCCAAAACACATCCCTACACACTTCCCCTTAACACACACACGCACACAACATGCACGCATACACATGCACACACACACACGCACACACACACATATATCCTGCACCCTCCTTCTCAAGATTACTTTCAGCTGCAGTTGCCTGGTCAGCTTCAGTCTGTTGTCTGTTCATTTTCTGCACTGGAAATATCAGGTCCATTTTCAGGTTCTGTGTCACCCTGAAAGCTCTGATCTACATCATTTGTTGGGGGTTCAAGGCCTTCTTCATGTTCTTGGACTATGTGATCAACAGTTTGAGGAGGCAAATATCTAAGTTGAGGTGGTTCAGACTGATAATGGTTGACTGGAGACTGCAACAGGTGATAAGCCTGCCCATGCCTCTCCTTTCCATTTATTTG
Organism: Myrmecophaga tridactyla; assembly: GCA_004026745.1. NCBI lineage: Eukaryota > Metazoa > Chordata > Mammalia > Pilosa > Myrmecophagidae > Myrmecophaga > Myrmecophaga tridactyla. The sequence goes on from PVIY010034442.1 coordinate 6,152, forward strand.
GGTTCCTGCAATGCTTGGTTTCCCATGCATGGAAAGATAGCAATTAGCATCTGAGTAAGAGTAGCTTTGGTTGTTGTCTGATTGATGAGATTTTTTGCTTCCCAGATAGATACTGTAACATGTTTTCATAGCTTGCCATGCAGTTCCTTCATGAATCTCTATGTGTTGAGGTGTTACTGCAGGAAGTAAAGTCTGTATTATCTGCAACTGAACTCCTTCATCTGTTTGAGAACCTTGGAAACAGCCAGAGATTGTTTCAGTAATTCAATCAGTTTTTTGCCTGATGTGTAGTGTCTGGAGCATTCACAGTCAAGTGCCCACAAGCATAAGTTTCTGTAAACAATAGAGAGATGTACTAACTTATGCAGGGACATGTGGTCTGGTATGCTAACTGGAAGGGTTAGAAGTACTTGTCGGCTTCAATAAAATGTGTCTTTGATTTCACTGGTGGAAGGGTGCTTGATCCAGCTTTTGCTTCTCCATAAGGGGGCCTTGCTTTTCAGTTTCTGCTTTTCTTTCTTCTAACATCAGTTAAGTTTTTTTCTTCTAGCATGGCAAGCTTTGAGCAGCTAGGAGTGATACGCCATCTTCACTTCATTGTGGGCCAAAATCTTCTCCAGGGCCCCGACCAGGATCATGTTCCTCCGCTTCTTCCCCTCATACACGGATGCAGAGAAGGAGGCCATGGTGCCTCTGACCCGTGGCTCCCAGCGGGGAGGGAAAGAGAAAAGAAAGGAGAAGGTGTGGAGCTGGGGTAGGGGTGTGTGGAGGGCAGCTGCAGGAGCAGGGAAGCTACAAGAAGCCCGACCAGCCGCGGCGCACACCCCGTGCGCGTCGGGCCTGGGGGTCGCTTCCGGGCAGCCACCTTCACTCGCCCTCTGGCCTCGGTGGCGGTCTGTCGGCCGAGGGATGCCCCCCACTGTAACATGCTTAATTTCACATTTTAGTTTCAGATCTTCTCTCTTAACATGCTTAAGGTAAGGTCTATTGAGGTATAATTTACAAACAGCAAAAGTCAACCTTTTTAGGAGAACAGTTCTAAAATTGTTGATGAATACGTATAGTCATGTAATCACCACCAAAAATCACAAATCAATAATAGTTTTACCACCCCAAAGAATTTCTTCATGCCCCATTTATAATTAGTGCTTTCTCACCTGTTCCATTCTTTGGCAACTATTGATTGATTTCTGACTGCGCAGTTTTTTACTGTCACATACATGGTAATTATACAGCATCTATAGCCTTTAATGTCTGGCTTTCTTCACATAGGAAATGCTTTTGAGATTCATCTGTGCTGTTGCATGTATTGTAGTTTGTCCATTTTTATTACTGGAGAAGTGTACTACGTACGGATATACTACAATTTGTTTATTCATTAGCCGGTTGATGGACACGTTGATTGTTTACAGTTTGGGGTCACTATTAATAAAGACGCTATAAATATTTGTATTTAACTCTTTGTGCATACATATGTTTTTAAATTTTTTTCTTTTATTTACTTTTAAATTTTTATTGTGGTAGCATATGTGTATCACAAAATACCCTATTTTAACCACTTTAAGGTGACAATTCAGTGGTATTAATTACATTCATAAAGTTTGCTACCCTGGCCATCATCTATTACCAAAATGTTTTTATCACCCCTCACTGAAACCCTGTACCCATTAAGTAATAACTTCCCATTCTGCCCTCCACCAATCCCTGGTAACTTCTCACATATTCGCTTGCCTCTACGAATTTGCTTATTCTACATATTTGATATAAGTGAAATCATATAATATTTTTCTGTTTGCACTTGGCTTATTTCAATAGGCATGATGTCTACAAGGATCATCCATGTTGTAGCATGTGTTTTAGTTGCTAAAGCTGATGAAATGCAATATACCAGAAATGAACTAGCTTTTTTAAAATGTAATTTTATTAAGGTATCTTCATACACCAGACAATCCTTTCAAAGTATACAATCAATGGTTAACAGTATCACCGTATAGCTAGGTATTCATCACCATGATCATTTTTAGAACATTTCTCCAGAAAAAGAAAAATTAAAAAAAAAAACACCAAACATCCCATACTTATCACCCCTCCCTTGTATTGACCACTAGTATTGCGCTCTACCCAATTTTAAGACTTATGATAGAGGTAGTTTAACTAAGGCAGTGTAGTATTGTCTTTTACATATATATATAAAGTAATAATAAATAATATATGTATTTATATATATTTCAGGGGAACAGAACAAAACACCTAGAAGTAGACCTATGAAAACATGGGCAACTGACTTCTTTTTTGCAATAAAGTTATACAATCATCATCAAAGATCAGGGCTACTGGATTACAGTTAAAAAAATTCAGGTATTTCATTCCGGCTAGTCTAAAACACTAAACACCAAAAAGAAATATCTATGTATTGAGTCAGTAGTCTCAGTTATTTATTACATCCTAATTTCTCAGTTACACCTCTTCCATCTCATTTAATCTTCCTCTTAAACCTCAGGGATATCTGGGCAGTGATCATTTTAACTTCTTCAAGCTGGAAAGGGGTGTTGACCTTGTGGCTAAAGGAATGAAACTGGTTGATGGTCTTGGAGAGACTGGTACCTTTGGGTTTCAGGTCTTAACTGACATAGGATCAATCTGGAGGCCTTAATTTTCTGAAAAAATAAACTTACTAAGAAACTCTTCATAGAGACTTAAATAGAGCCCAAGGCATACCTTAGGGTTTTCATGAATACTGTTGTTGGGGCTTGGCATACCCTGGTAGTCTGCAACCTCTAACTAAAACTTGCATAAGGATAGCCTCCTTATGCCGAATGACTTTTCGAATCTAGTTGAAACCTTTTAGCCACTGAAAGTTTACTTTGTCCCATTTCTTTTCCCCCTTTTCATCAAGAAGGCATTCTTAGGCCCATGATGCCAGACCAAGCTCATCACTGGAGGTCATGTCCCAGGTTGCCAGAGAAACTTACACCTTTGGGAGTCATGTCCCATGTAGGGGGGAGGGTACTGAGTTTATTTTCAGGGTTAGCTTAAAGAGAGAGGCCACATCTGAGCAACAAAATAGGCTCTTTGGGTGACTCTTAGGCATAATTATATGCAGGCCTAGCATTGCCACTGCAGAAATAAGTTTCATAAAGGTGAGCCTCAAGATCGAGGGCTTGGCTTATTAAATTGGGAGTCCTTAATGCCTGAGAGAAAATCAGGAATTCCCAAAGTGGAGAAGTTTAATAGTTCCACATTTTCCTCCAGTCCCTAAAGGGAGCTTTGCAAATACTTTTTTTTCTCCAAAATGCTCTGGAATGTATCTGGGTATTGCAGAATAATAAGATTTCATTCCCTATTCTAGGTTTCATTGTAATGAGGCTGTTCCAGTTTACTAGCTGCTGGAATGCAATATACCAGAAATGGAATGGCTTTTAAAAAGGGGAATTTAATACGTTGTGAGTTCACAGTTCTAAGGCCGAGAAAATGTCCCAATTAAAACAAGTCTATAGAAATATCCAGCCAAAGGCATCCAGGGCAAGATATCTTGGTTCAAGAAGGCCGATGAAGTTCAGGGTTTCTCTCTCATCTGGAAGGGCACATGGCGAACACGGCATCATCTGCTAGCTTCTTCTCCTAGCTTCCTGTTCAGACTGGCAGTGGCTCTGTTTATACAGATCCCACAGCACTCTTGTTGGCTTTCTATGCAGAAGCATTGGATCATGCCCATCAGACATAAGGAGTTTCCACAAATCCTTCCTGGATAACTCCATGTCCAATCTTGGCTTTCTCTGAAATGGCTGACTGGTTCCACATTTGGTTAAATCCTCATACAGGGCATTATTCTCTGGGGTCTCCCTTTCAGGAAGCCCAGAATTATCCAGAACATCAACTTCTGGTTTCTTTGTACCTGAGAGTTCAGTTCTCAGCTTATCTCTTTCCTGTCGCATTTCACTATAAGCTGTGAAGAGAAACCAGGCTGCACTTTCCATATTTAATTTGGAGATTTCTTCTGCTAAATATCCAAGTTCATGGCTTTTAAAATCAGCCTTCCAGCCAAAGCCACTAGTCAATTTTGCCAGATTATCTGCTATTTTAAAACAAAGATCGCCTTTCTTCCAGTCTGTAATAGCACACACCTCATTTCTGTCTAGAGCCTAGTCAGAGGTATCTTTAGAGTCCATGTTCCTACCAACAGTCTCTTCAAAGCATTCCAGACCTTCTTTATCAAGCTCCTCACAACTCCTCCAGAATCTTCCCCTTATCCAGTTAAAAAGCTGTTCCAACATGTTTAGTATTTGCAAGCTGCAGCAGCACTCCACTCTCCGGTACCAAAATCTGTTCTAGTTTGCTACCTACCAGAATGCAATATACCAGAAACGGGTCAGGGTTTCTCTCTCATCTGGAAAGGCATGTGGCGAACACGGCATCATCTGCTAGCTTTCTCTCCTTGCTTCCCTTCACAAAGCTCCCCGAGAGGTGTTTCCTTTCTTCATTTCCAAAGGTCATAGCTGGTGGACTCTGCTTCTCATGGCTATGTCATTCTGCTCTGCTCTCTCTCTCAATCGCTTTCATTCTCCAAAATGTTTCCTTTTTATAGAACTCCAGTAAACCAATCAATACCCACCCAAATAGGTGGAGACTTGTCATCACCTAATCCAGCTTAACAACCACACTTGATTAAATCACGTCTCCAGGGAGATGATCTGATTACAGTTTCAAACATACAGTATTGAATAGGGATTATTCTGCCATTATGAAATGGGATTTAGATTAAAACATGGCTTTTCTAGGGGACATACATCCTTTCAAACCAGCACAGCTTCTTTAACAGTTGCTGCATGTAGTTATGCTGACTTTCAGAGCAGATTGAACTCTAACTCTAACTCTGACTCTCGGGTGACACAAAGATACCCAATGTTCATATATCATACAATATATCCTAAGTGTATGATCAATGGTCCCCAGTATAATCACATACTTATGCATTCATCACTGTGATCTATATGAGAATATTTACATTTCTTCTGCAAAGGAGAGGAGAAAAGAAAAATAGGAAAAGGAAAAGAGAAACAATAGCAACAACAATAATCCCATGCCCCTCCTTTACATCCCCCTCTTATTGACATTTAGCTTTGGTATTTTGCCTTTGTCACAATTAACGAAAGAACACTATAATGGTACTGTTAACCATAGATCTAGTTTACAGTAATTGCATTTTTTTCCATATAGCATCCCATTTAAAATACCTTGCAATTTTCTCCTTCAAGTAAATAGTTTTTTAATTTGTATATTTAATCACCATATTGTCCACCCTAGGTTTAACTATCTACCCTAGGTTTAACTATGTTATACAGTCCCAATTTTAATCCTCCATCTTATCTTCTGGTATCATACATGCCCCTAGCCTTCCTCTTTCAACCATACTCACATTCATCTTTGTTCATTATACTTACAATATTGTGCAACCTTATGTGATATGGAGCTACCCATTTCTGAATTTTACAACCATTCTTGTTGAATGTCTTGTATTACTTCAGCATCAAGTTCACAACCTCTAATCTTTTTCTATCTCCTGATAAACTGCATTCTCAACTCTAACTCTCAGAGCTTGGTCATTACAGTTAATTCATATCCATAAGACCCTACAGTATTTGTCCTTTTTTTCTGGATTATTTTGCTCAATAAAATGTCTTCAAGATACATCCATCCACAATATTGCATGCTTCATGACTTTATTCTGTCTTACAGCTGCATAATATTCCATCGTATGTATATACCACAGTTTGTTTGTCCACTAGTCCATCGATGGACATTTGGGCTCATTGTATTTATTACAATTGTGAATAACATTGCTATAAACATCGGTGTGCAAATGTCCATTCATGGACTGCTTTCAGTTCCTCTGAGTATATGCCTAGTAATGGGATTGCTGAATCATGTAGTAATTCTATACTAAGCTTCCTAATGAGATGTCAAACTGCCTTCCAGAGCAGTTGCACCATTCGACATTCCCATCAATAGTGAATGAGTGTACCTATTTCTCCACATCCCTTCCAGGACTTGTAGTTTTCTGTTTATATATCTATATATAAAATGATGATTCCAGTAGGTGTGAGATGATATCTCATTGTGGTTTTGATTTGCATTTCCTTAATTACCAAGGAAAATGAGCATCTTTTCATAAGTTTTTGAACCATTTGCATTTCCTCTTTAGAAGAATGTATGTCCATGTCTTTTGCCCATGTTTTAATCAGGTCACTTTTCTTTTTATTATTGACCCCTAATATCTCTTTATATATTTTGCATATTAAACTCTTATCTGATAGGTGGTTTCCAAATGTTTTCTTCCATAAAATAGGCTGCCTTTCTACTTTCCTGACAAAGTCCATTGATGCAGAAAAGTATTTAATTTTGAGGAGCTCCCACTTATCTATTTTTTCTTTCATTGGTCGTGCTTTGGGTATAAGGTCTAGGAAGCCACCTTATATCACAAGGTTATTAAGCTATTTTGCCACATTTTCTTATAAATGTTTTATGAACTTAACTCTGATGTTTAGATCTCTGATCAATTTTGAATTAATTTTTGTAGAAGGTGTAAGATAGGCATCCACTTTCAGTCTTTTGTTTATGGATATTCAGTTCTCCAAGCACCATTTGTTGAAGAGTCTGTTCTGTCCCATTTAAGTCTATTTCACCACCTTATCAAAGATCAATTGGCTTAGATGAGAAGGTCCACTTCTGAATGCTCAGCTTGATTCCATTGATCAGCATATCTATCTTTATGCCAGCACCATGTTGTTTTGAACACTATGGATTTACAATATGTTTTAACGTCAGGTAGTGTCAGTCTTCCCACTTCATTTTTCTTTCTCATCATATTTTTAGCTATTCAGGGCACACTGCCCTTCCAAATAAATATGATTAGGGATTTTTCTATTTCTGCAAAGTAAATTGTTGGGATTTTAATTGGTGTTTCATTGAATCTATATAACCAACTTGGGTAGAATCGACATCTTAACTTTATTTAGTCTTCCAATCCATGAACACAGTATAATCTTCCATTTATTTAGGTCTTCCTTGATTTCTTTTAACAATGTTTTGTAGTTTTCTGTGTATAGGTCTTTTATGTCCTTGGTTAAATTTATTCCTAAATAGTTGGTTTTTTTTGTTTGCTACTGTAAATGGAATTTTTTTCTTGATTTCCTTCTCAGATTGGTCATTACTGGGGTATAGAAACACTACAGATTTTTCCTTTTTGATCTTGTAAACTGCCACTTTTGCTGTACTTGTTTATTAGCTCTAGTAACTTTACTGTAGATTTTTTGGGATTTTCTATATATAGGATCATGTCATCTGCAGACAGTGAAATTTTGCTTCTTCCTTTCCAATTTGGATGCCTTTTAGCTCTTTTTTTTGCCTAATTCCTCCAGCTAGAGCTTTCAGCACAATATTGGATACAGTGGTGACAGTAGATATCCTTGTCTTATTCCTGATTTTAGGGGGAAAGCTTTCAGTCTTTCTCCATTGTGTATGATGCTAGCTGTAGATTTTCTTATATATTCCCTTTATTAAGTTGAGGAAATTTCCTTCTATTCCTATTCTTTGAAGTGTTGTTATCAAGAAAGGATGCTGAATTTTGCCAAATGCCTTTTCTGCATCAATTGAGAAAATCGTGTGGTTTTTCCTCTTTAATTTATTGATGTGGTATATTACATTAATTGCTTTTCTTGTGTTGAACCACCCTTGCATACCTAGATAAAACCCGCCTGGTCGTAGTATATAATTCTTTTAATGTGCTGCTGGATTCAATTTGCAAGTATTTTGTTGATGATTTTTGCATCTATATTTATTTAAGAGATTGTTCTGTAATGTTCTTGTCTTGTGGTATCTTTACCTGGCTTTGATATTAGGATGATGTTGACTTCATAGAAGAGTTAGGTAGCTTTATCACCTCTTGAATTTTTTTGAAGAGTTTGAGTAGCATTGGTACTAATTCTTTCTTGAATGATTAGGTCGAATTCACATGCAAAGCCATCTGGTCCTGGACTTTTTGGGGGGTTTTGATGGTTGATTCAATCTCTTGTGATTAGTTTGTTTAGGTCTTCTAGTTCTTCTAAAGTCAATGTTGGTTGTTCATGCTTTTTTTTAGGAAATTGCCCATATCATATAAGTTGTCTAGTATGATAGCATATAGTTCTCCATAGTATCCTCTCACACCTCTTTTATTGCTGGAGATTCAGTAGTTATGTCACCTCTTCCATTTCTGATTTTATTTATTTGCACCCTCTCTCTTTTTCTCTTTGCAACCTAGCTAAGGGTCCATTGATTTTACTGATTTTCTCAAAGAACTAACTTCTGGTTTTATTGATTGTATTGTTTTCATGTTCTCAGTTTCATTTATTTCTGCTTTAATATTTGTTATTTCTTACTGTTTGCTTTGGGGTTAGTTTGCTGTTCCTTCTCTAGTTCTCCCAGGTGAGCTGTGAGTTCCTCTCTAAAGAGGATTTTTCCTCTTTCTTCATATTTAATATACATGTTTAGGGAAATAAATTTCCTTCTCAGCACTGCCTTTGCTACATCCCATAAGTTTTGGTATGTTGTGTTCTCATTTTCATTTGCCTTGAGATATTTACTGATTTCTATTTTAATGTCTTCCTTGACCCACTGGTTGTTTAAGAGTGTGTTGTTTAGCCTCCATATATTTGTTAAATTTCCAGGCTTCCACCTGTTATTGATTTTCAACTTCATTCCATTATGATCTGAGAAAAGGTTTTGTATAATTTCTATGTTTTTAAATTTTTTGAGACCTGTCATGTGATCCCACATGTGGTCTATCCTGGACAAAATCCATGAACAACTTGAAAAAAAATGTATATCCTGCTGTTGTGGGGTGCAATGTTCTGTAAATATCTGTTAAGTCTACTTCATTTATCATAGTATTCAAAATCTCTGTTTCCTTATTGATTCTCTGATTAGATGTAATAGTCATTGATGAGAGTAGTGTATTGAAGTCTCCAACTGTTACTGTAGACATGTCTACTTCTTCTTTCAGTTTTGTCAATACTTACCTCACATATTTTGGGGCACTCTGGCTTAGTGCATAGAGGTTTATGATTGTTGTGTCTTCTTGACACTATTAATGCATAGTGTCCTTCTTTGTCTCTTTTAATTGCTTTACATTTGAAGTCTAATTTGTCTATATTAGTATAGCTACTCCCACTCTTTTCAGATTGTTATTTACATAAAACATCTTCTTCCAGTGTTTCACTTTCAACCTGTTTTTGTCCTTGAGTCTTAAGTTAGCCTCTTGTAGATAGCATATAGATGGATCCTGTTGTTTTTTTAAAAATCCATTCTGTCAATCTCTGTCTTTTGATTGGGGAGTTTTGTCCATTTAATGTTATTGTCGTAAAAGCAGTATTTTGTACAAAAATTTATTGTTTTGTATTTTATCTCCATATCTTATTTTTTCTCTCCTTTTATTATTTGAGTTAACCTTACTGTTAACTTCATTTCTACACTCCACCCCAAACCTCCTTCTCCTGTTTTTTCCTATCTGCCCACAGTTCTCCTTTTAGTATTTCTTGTTGAACAGCTCTCTTGTTCATAAACTCTCTCAGTGTCTGTTTATCTCTAAATATTTTCAACTCTCCTTTATTTATTTATTTATTTATTTATTTTGGGGGTGTATGGTCTGGGAATCAGATCTGGGTCTTCTGCATAGAAGGTGAGCATTCTATCACTGAACCACCTGTGCACCATTCTCCCTTATTTTTGAAGGAGAGTTTTGCCAGATATTAAATTCTTCATTGGCAGCTTTTCTCTTTCAGTAGCTTAAAAATATAATACCACTACCTTCTCGCCTCCATGCTTTATGCTGAGAGTTCTGTTCTTTATCTTACTGTGTATGCTGGTTTGAAACTGTCGTGTACCTCCAAAAAAGCCATGTTTTTTTTAATCCAATCTTGTGGGTACAGACTTATGGGTGGGATCTTTTGATTAGGTTGTTTCCATGGAGATGTGACCCAACCAGTTGTGGGTGGGATCTTTTAATACGCGGTTCCCATTAAGATGTGACCCCTCCCCCCATTCAAGTTGGGTCTTAATTCACTTACTCCTTTAAGAGAGGGTCATTTTGGAGAGGAAACAGACATTTGGAGATGCAGAATGAAGATGTTCCAGGAGATGCCAGAAGTTGAGAGAGCCATCTGAAACTATAAACCAGGAGAAAAGGACAGCAGACTTCACCATGTGCTTTCCCACATGACAGAGGAACATGGATGTTAGCTGCCTTTCCTCTGAGAAGGCAGCCTTTTCTTAGCACCTTAATTTGGACATTTTCACTGTCTTAGATTTTTAACTTGCAACTCTATAAATCCCCTTTGTAAAAGCCAATCCATTTCTGGTATATTGTATTCCAGCAGCTTTAACAAACCGAAACACTGTGCTTCTGTTGTATGTGATGGATTGCTTTTCTCTTGCTCCTTTCAGAATTTTCTCTTTGTCTTTGATATTTGATGATCTGATTGGTAAGTATCTTGGAGTAGGTCTATTTGGATCTATTCTCTTTGGGGTACACTGCGCTTCTTGGACTGATAATTTTATGTCTTTCATAAGAGATGGGAAAATTTCAATGATTATTTCCTCCATTATTCTTTTTTGCCTCTTTTCCTTTCTCTTCTCTTTCTGGGACATCCATAACATGTATATTTGTGCACTCCATGTTATCTTTTAGTTCCTTGAGACCCTGCTCATATTTTTCCATTCTTTTCTTCATCTGTTCTTTTTCAGTTGTCCTGTTCTCTGGTTCACTAATCCTTTTTTCTGCCTCTTCAAATCTGCTATTGTATATCTCCATTTTGTCTTTTATCTTTTCTATTGTGCCTTTCGTGCTCATAAGTTCTGCCACTTGTTTCTTCAAGTTTTTGAGTTCTTCTTTATAGAACTCTATGTGTTCTTTATGTCTTTTATTCTTTTGTCACATTTTCCTTCAACTTTTAAATTTGATTTAGAAGATTTCTTGAGCATCTTTAATTAGTTGTTTCAATGCCTGTATCTCTGTTAAGGTGTTAGTTTTTTCCTTTGGTTGGGCCATATCTTCATGCTTCCTGGTATAAGTCATGATTTTTTGCTTATGTCTAGGCATCTGAATTTTTTGCTTAGTTTATTCTGGAAGTTGTTTTCTCTCTTTTGCCTAGGGTCTTCGTGTTGGTTGGCTTTGTTCTCTATCTACTTATCTCTCTCACTGACCAGTTGTCAGATTTGCTCTGCCCCTACACCCCCCCCCCCCGCAAAACTAGATTCTCACACCAGCCTGCCTTAGGCCTTAGGGATGCGGGTAGGCACTGGGCAAGGTCTCTATTTTTGGGTAAAACAAATCTATAGCTTCCAGTTGTACTCTGTTTTTTGCCACCCCACAGGACCTGGGTTTACTTTAGGACCCTGCTTTAGCAGTTGGGTGGTCCATATTTCTCAGCTAAAACAGGGGTGTGTTCCCATGCATGATGTCTAGACCAGCTCCCGTGGGCCTGAGATAGAGTCTGGACAGTTTCTGAAAAGCCCTTTAATTGCCTTGCACTTTCCAGTCTGCCCAGCAGATGGTGCATTCAGTAACTTAATTGCCTCAGAAGCTGTTTTGCCTTGGAGCTCAGGCTGCATCAGACTGGGTGGGGCTAAAATTGCAGGGCTTCTGTGCTCTCACCTTGCTAGCCAAAATCTGGCTCAATGTAGGGCTGTGTCCTCCACTTTATTTGTGCCAGAGAACTCCCCCAGCTGTGCCAGTCTTCAGCCAAACCGGAGGCCAGGATCAGGCAACTGCTGCTGTTTCTTTCAGGGGTGGGGGAAGGGCTTTCATTCCCAGGGCTGGAAACACAGTCCCAGTCCACATTTCCTCAAACTCTTTTGTCCTTTACTGATCTGGGTCTAGAAATGCTTCCCCCTGTCCCTCAGTTCTCCAAATCATGGGGGTGTGTCTCACTGTTATGTGAGAATTCTTATTTTGTGCCCCTGGTGGGATGAATCCTGGCTGCTGTTTCTGTGTAAGACTGAGTGAGGGAATGGGTAGAGAACTGACTGGCCTGCAACAGAAGTTTCCTATCTGAAATTTTTCTCCTTCAATTTGGCATTGTTGTGGTCCTTCTCCAGGCTATAACTTCCATCAGAGTTCTGAACAATTCAGAGCTGCCTTTTTTTTTTCATTGAAGCCATTTTCAGTAGCTGTTTTCATAGCTATGTTGAAGACATCACTACTGGACTGGTTTTTAACAATGGGGTTTTATTAGCTTCTAAGTTTGCAGTTCTGAGACTTTTTAAATGTCCAAATCAAGGTATCAAAAGGATGATACCTTCTCCCCAAAGACTGGCTACTGGTGATCCTCAGCTCTTCTCTCACATGGCCAGGCACATGGCAACATCTGCATGTCTTTCAGTTCTCTTCTGGGTTTTTGTTGCTTCCAGCTTTTGGCTTCAGTGGCTTCCTCTCTGTTTTTGTTTTTTCTCTCTGTTTTCTGTGTGTCCTTTCTCCACTTCCCAGGATTTCCTCTTTGAGCATCTGTGGTTTTCACTCTTTGCTTCTTTTTCTAGACTTTCTCTGAATTTCATCTATGTTAAAGGACTCCAATAAGAGGATTAAGACCCACCTGGGACATGCCTCAAATGAAATAACCTAATCAAAATTTCCCACCTACAAAATAGGTTTACACCCACAGAAATGGATTAGCTTTAAGAACATGATATTTTGGAGGGTACATACAGCTTCAAACCACCACAGCATGTATCGGAAAGTCAATCCTTTTAATCATCAAATAATATTCCTTCCTACATATATACCAGATTTTGTTTATCCATTCACCTTTGGTTGAACCTTGGGTTGTTTTCATATTTTGGCTATTGTGAATAATGCTGCTATGAACACTGGTGTACACATTCTTGTTTGATTCCCTGCTTTCAATTCTTTTAGATATATGCCGAGAAGTGGAATTGCCATATCACATAATAACTCTATGTTTAGCTATTCAGGAACACCCAGATTGTTTCCACCATTACTATACCGTTTGAGATACCCACCAGCAGTACACAAATATTCCAATTTCTCTACATCCATGTCAGCACATGTTAGTTTCCTTAAAAATATATATATATATAGTAGACATCCAAGTGGATTTCAAGTGCTATCTCATTGTGGTTTTGATTTGTATTTCCCTAATGATTTAAGATATTGTGTATCTTTTCATTTATATATGTTTTTTTGAGAAATGTCTGTTTGATGCTGCACAGGGTTCTCTAGAGAAACAGAACCAACAGGAGAAATCTGTAAATATGAGATTTATAAAAGTGTCCTATGTAAGCATGGGGACACAATGGTCCAAATCTGTAGGGTAGGCTAAAAAGCTGGAAACTCAAATGAAGGGGCTTGACAAACTCCACAAGAGAGGTTCACTGGCTGAAGAAACAGCAAAAATTCTCTCCTTTCCCTTAAAAATCTTCAACTGATTGAATCAAATCCAGCTGATTAGATTATCTCTTTTGCAGGATGTGCTCCCTTAGTTGATCATAGACATAATCAGCCATATACAATAAACCAACTAATGATTTAGTAAACCAGCCTTCTGGTTTATCAACTAGCCACAAAATATCCTTGCAGTAATGATTAGGCCAGTGCTTACCTGACCAGACAATGCCATTAACTGTTGACACTAGAATCTAACCATCAGAGTCCACCCCGTATCAACTTGGCAGTTATACACATCATGACCATGCTTAATTTTTTCCTTTCCCTTTAAAAAATTTTTCTCTTTAGTTTTTTTCTTTCTTGCTTCTATTTCATGTTTAATTTTTTTTTTAACATGGGCAGGCACTGGGAACATGTTTAATTTTTAAATTGAACAGAATAACAATCATATGTTTCTCCTACAATTCTCAACTGTCCTGTGTACTACAGGAAACACTAAATTTCTCCATAATAGGGAAAAAATTCTAAGTAACAGTCACTTTCAAACTTGATATCATGTTATTTAAGTACTATAGCATGAACAACACAACTTATGTCATATGATAAGAAGAAAACAAGATTTGCTTTATGTACGAATACAAACATACTCACAATGAGTAAAACTTCAATCCTGAAGTTTCTGGGTCATTGGTAGTCATGCCTGGGTTGGGTTGTTGCAGTTTTCCATTAATTTTAATCACAGGGCATGTTAGTACTAAGATCCCTAGGGAATCTCCTGTATTCCAGGAAAACTCTTCTTTACCTCCATTGTGTAATTGCAGTCTTATTTCCCCTTAATACTCAGCATCAATCACCCCAACCAGTACAATGATCCCCTGCCTTGCCTATTGATTCAGAGGCATAAAAAGCCCAAAGTGGCCAGGTGGCATTCTTAACTTCTTGTTCAATGGAATCATTGTTGTGTCTTCTGGTAGGAATACCCCTCTTTCTGGAACTAAGACCTGTAGACCAGCAGAGCTTAAAGTTTCAGGGGCAGGAAGCAAATATTTTTCTAGTGGATCACTAGAAGTGTCACTCTCACTTCTACCCCTTGATTCCTGGACCTGTGAATCCTGGCTGTGGGAGAAATAGCACCATACAGAGGAGGCTGACTCAGCACATACACAGCCTCCTGGAAAATAATGCCCCAGCCATGCAAGGTATTGGCCCCTAGATGGCACTGTAATTGGGGCTTTGAAAGGCCATTCCACTGTTCTATCACCCATTTGCCTCTCAATGACAGGGAACATAGTAAGACCAGAGAATCGCATGAGCATGTGCACCCATTCCCACACTTCATTTGCTATGAAGTGGGTTCTTTGATCAAAAGCAATGCTGTGTGGAATACCATGACTGTGGATATGGCATGTAAGTACATAGATGGCAGTTTTGGCAGAAACATTGCATGCAGGGAAGGCAAACCCATATCTAGAGTACGTGTCTATTCTAGTTAGAATAAATCACTGCCCTTTCATAATGGAAGTGGTCCAATGTAATCAACCTGCCACCAGGTAGCAGGCTGATCACCTTGAGGAATGGTGCCATATCGGGGACTGATGTGGGTCATTGCTGCTGGCAGATTGGGCACTCAGCAGTGGCTGTATCCAGGTTGGCCTTGGTGAGTAGAAGTCCATGCTGCTAAACTCATGTACAACCTCCATTCCTACCACCATGCCCACTTTGTTCATGAGCCCATTGGGCAATAACAGGAGTGGCTGGGTTGAAAGAGGATGATTTGTATCTTATACAATTGATTATTAAAACCTTCCTCTGCTGAAGTTACCCTCTGGTGAGCATTCATGTGGGAACACAAATATCTTCGTGTTTTTGCCCATTCAGAAAGGTTTATCCACATACCTTTTCCGCAGACTTCTTTGTTACCAATTTTCCAATCATGCTCTTTTGAAGCCCCTGACAATCCAGCCAAACCATTAGTAACAGCCCGTGAGTCAGTATATAAATGCATTTCTTGCCAGGTCTCCTTTCAAGCACAATGAACAACCAGGTGCACTGCTCAAAGTTCTGTCCACTGAGAGGATTTTCCCTCACTATTTCCATCAAGGACATCCAAGGAAGAGGTGTACTGTTGCAGTTGTCCACTTTCGGGTGGTATACCTGTGCATTATGTGGAACCATCTGTAAACCAGGCCTGAGTTCTCTCTTCCTCAATCAACTGACTGTAAGGAACTTCCCAAGAGGACATAACTCTGGGCTGGGAAAGAGGCGGTAATGTGGTAGAAGTAGGAGCCATGGGCATTTGAGTCACTTCCTCATGTAACTTACCTGTGCCTTCAGGACCTGCTCAGCACTTATCTCTTATATACCATTTTGATTTTATGATGGAGTGCTGCTGTACACATGCAACTTTATGAATTGGTGGGTCAGACAACACCCAGCTTATGATAGGCAACTTAGGTCTCATGGTAACTTGGTGACCTGTAGTTAAGCACTCAGTCTCTACTACGTCCCAGTAGTAGGCCAAAAGCTGTTTCTCTCAAGGAGAGTAATTATCTACAAAGGTTGGTGAGATTTTACTCCAAAATCCTAAGGGCCTGGTTTGTAGGGCCAAAGGCTCCAGACAGTATCTCTGTTTATCAATACTTCTAGCACCATTGGATATGCTGGATCATATGGCCCAAGTAGTAGAGCAGCTTGCACAGCGGCCTGGACTAGTTTCAGAACCTCCTCTTGCTCTGGTTCCACTCAAAACCAGTGGCTTTTCGGGTCACTCAGTAATTGGGCCAGGGTAGTACACTTAAATGAGGAGTATGTTGTCTCCAAAATCCAAAGAGGCCAACTAGATATTGTGCCTCTTTTTTGGTCATAGAAGGGGCCAGATGCAAAGCTTATCCTTCACCTTAGAAGGGTCATCTTGACATGCCCCACACCAATGGACACCTAAGAATTTCACTGAGGTGGAAGCCCTATATATTTTTGGATTTATTGCCCAACATGCAAATGTCTTACCGATAAGTCTAGATAGTTGCTACTTCTTGCTCACTTGGTCCAACATCATATCATCAATAAAATGGACCAGTGTGATATCTTGTGGGAGGGAGAAATGATCAAGTTCCTTGTAGACAAGATTATGACATAGGGCTGGGTTGATATACCCCTGAGGTAGGATAGTGAAGGTATACTGCTGGCCTTGCCAGCTGAGTGCAAACTGTTTTTAGCGGTCCTTACTAACAGCTATTGAGAAAAAAAGCATTTGCCGGATCAATAGCTGCATACTAGATGCAAGGGGATGTGTTGATTTGCTCAAGCAATGATACCACATCTGGACTGCAGCTGCAATTAAAGTCACCATCTGATTAGGTTTATGATAATCCACTGTCATCCTCTAAAACCCATCTGTTTTCTGTACTGGCCAAAGAGGAGAGTTAAATGTAGATGTGGTGGGAATCACTACTCCATGTATCTTTCAAGTCCTTAAGAGTGGCACTAATCTCTGTAATCCCTCCATGAAAATGATATTGCTTCAGATTTACTATTTTGCTAGGGAGAGGCAGTTCTAGTGGCTTCCACCTTGCCTTTCCTACCATAATAGCCCTCACTCCATGAGTCAGAGTACTAATGTGGGGATTCTGCCAGTTGTTGAGTATGTCAATTCCAATTATGCATTCTGGAACTGGGGAAATGACCACAGAATGGGTCTGGTGACCCATTGGACTCACTGTGAGATGGATCTGAGTTAAGATTCTGTTGATCACCTGACCTCCATAAGTGACTACTCTTTTGAGCCAATTGCCTCAGGGCATTCTGTTGCAGTTTTATCTTGCGAAACAGGATTAATGATTCCAGACAGAGGAGTAAGGGCTGTTTCCATAGGGGTAATGGTTACAGGTTTCACAGACATGGAAGAGTTAGTCTTTTTAGGTGGAGGTTGGATGACAGACTCCCCTGAGTTGACTGAAATCTGGGAAGCTGTTTCCTCAGAACAGACCCTTACACATTTATTTTGCAAAGACTCAGCATAATCCAGGGTTCCCATGTCTCCTTTGCCATCATTATTAAACTATACATCCCATCCCAAGTTTCAGGATACCATTATTTTCCAATCAAAGCCCTTACTTTACAGCAGACACTCTGCAAGGTTGAGATTTTAGTTTACATTGTAAATCTGCTGCTCACACAGTAAGACTCCTGGCCTGGTTTTCAAAGATCTCAAGTCTGTGACCACAGGAAATAAGATTTGCTTTCAGTGCACACATAGAAACTTTCACATTTTTTCATTTAAAAAACTTTTACAGCATTTACATTGCAAATTTGAAGCTTCAGCTCATCCTTTTCCCTCATAACTGTATCCAGTGAATAGCCAGTCAACATCATTATACCTCTTAACTCCACTCTTACCCAGAGCCTTGTCTCATATAAGCATACAATTAGCAGAATCAAATGACAATATTTTGAATATCTCTATTGCCAACTCACACTATGGACTGTCAGTGCCATCTTGATCCTTGGAAACAGTCATTAGTGCCTTTGAGTCTAATCAGTGTAGGAAAACAGTAGTAAAAACACATTTTAATGATTCTGTTCCTCAAGAACCATTCCTGGTACCAAGCTGTATTAGTCAGGATTCTCTAGAGAAACAGAACCAACAGGGTATATCTGTAAATGTGAGATTTATAAAAGTGTCTCATGCAACCATGGGGACAAAGATTCCAAAATCTGTAGTGCAGGCTAAAAGCTTTTAATTTTGATGAAGTCCAAATTATCTGTGTTTTCTTTTGGTGCTCATGCTCTGGTGTCATATTCATGAAAGCACTGCCAAATCCAACAATATGAAAAATTTTCCCTATGTTTTCTTCTGAATATTTTGTTGTTTCCACTTTTATATTTAGGTCTTTATCCATCTTGAGTTAACTTTGTACATGATGTAAAGAAGGAGTTACTCTTCTTTTTTTTTATTTGCATATTGACATCTAGCTTTTTAGAAGTGTACACATGTTTTTATTTACTTGGGATTGCTGGGTCACATGTTAAGTGTCTGTTTCACTTTATAAGAAACTACCAATGGGGTAGACAAACTCACTGTGCTGGTTTAAAAGGATGTATGCCCCCTAGAAAATCCATGGTTTAATCAAAATCCCATTTCATAAAGGTAGAGTAGTCCCTATTCAATACTGTATGTTTGAAACTGTGATTGGATCGTCTCCCTGGATAATGTGATTTAGTCAAGAGTGGTTGTTAAACTGGATTAGGTGATGACATGTCTCCACCCATTTGGGTGGATCTTGATTGGTTTACTGGAGTCCTATAAAAGAGGAAACATTTTGGAGAAAGAGAGCCAGAGAGAGCAAAGGATGTTGCAGCACCACGAAGCACAGTCCACCAGCCAGTGATCTTTGGAGATGAAGAAGGAAAACGCCTCCCGGGGAGCTTCATGAAATAGGAAGCCAGGAGAGAAAGCTAGCAGATGATGCTGTATTCGCCACGTGCCCTTCTAGCTGAGAGAGAAGCCCTGACTGTTTGCCATGTGCCTTCTCATTTGAAAGAGAAACCCTGAACTTCATTGACCTTCCTGAACCAAGGCATCTTTCCCTGGATGCCTTTGATTGGACATATCTATAGACTTATTGTAATTGGGACATTTTCTCGGCCTTAGAACTGTAAACTAGCAATTTATTAAATTTCCCTTTTAAAAAGCCATTCCGTTTTCGTTATATTGCCTTCTGGCAGCTAGCAAACTAGAACACTCACTGTGCAGAGAATTACATTAAATATAAATAAACAAAATCAAGAAGAAGAAAAGAAACTCCCAAACTGTTTTGTGCAGTTTCTGTACCATTTTGCATCCCACCAGCAGCATATGGGTTCAAGTTGCTTTGAATCCTCACTGACACTTTGTATGATCATATTTTTTTTAATTAAAAAAAAAATTTGGTCATTCTAGTAATTGTGTATTGGTATTTCATTGTTAACATTTCTCTAATTATAATGGTATTGAATATCTTTTAATATTTAACTTATTTACCCTCCAAATCTCTTTTTTGGTGAAGTGTCTATTTAATATTTTTTGTCATTTTAAGAATTGGATTTAACTTTTTTCTAAGTGAAAAATGTTATTCACATTGTGGTTTTGAGTTGCATTTTCCCCATCACTAATGATATTGAGCCCAAAGAACACTTTTTAATATCAACATGGTCAATTTTATTTTTGTTAATTGTTAATTGGTCTAAATACACATTTGTCATTGGCTTTGCATTTGATTTGAGTTTTTGAGTACCACTTTTGACCTTATGAAACTACTCATCTTTTGTGAAACTTTCACTTTGCAATCAATTTACATTCTATTTTATTTTATTTTCCTTTTGTTTTACAGTATCTGACAATCAGTATGAGACTGACCTAAAAAATGCTAATCCAATCAGATGAATGAACCAGTACAGATATTCATGTTAAACTGGGGTATGGAGTGAGCTGTTGAATAGGGAATAATTTTTAAGTGGTCAATTCACTTTGAATACTTTAAGTAATGACTTTTGTTTCTGTATGGAACATTTAGTAGAAAAGACTTATCTTGTATGATAAATAACCATACCATATTTATTTGATGGAAATAAAGGGCCCAAATAGTTTTAACATTTAAAAAATTTAAATTACTTACCTCAAATCATAAGTAACTGCAGTTTTTACTCATAGCTTAATTTCTGGATAATTTATTTCCCCACATACACATATACTCCCATAGGCTTATACGTAACCATATACATATATACACATACACACACAGACACCACACACACACCTTGCCTGGGAACGTAGTTGTGATGGAAATTTAGTTAGTTGTCATAGCAGCTCATAAGGAGTGGTCTTGATGTATTGGGGGGTGTCTATAATGACAAATCTGGATTTTATAAACATTACTCTCTCATCAACTAGCAATGCTATTTTAGGACACTAAAACCCTAATAGGCTATTACATACTAGAACAGGGGCAGATGGAACCGAAAAGTTTGTTCAGGAACTGTGGAGTCTGTAGCTTTCCATTTCTCTTTAGTATAAATCAATCTACCCCCACTACCCTCTGAGCCCTGCATTCTAATGCCAGCAGAAACCTTTGCATTACAAGTTTCTCAAGATAACTGAGCAATTTACTGTTCCCACTGAAAAAAAGGAGGGTATAATTTATTTATGGGATTTATATATCTGACTATGCTTGCTAAAATTTCTCACTAAGTGTGGAGTGAGTTGTTACTTGGTGCATTGTGGGAACACAGACTGAGGCACAAAAGAAACTTTCAGCAAAT
>PVIY010034443.1:0-27114 GCA_004026745.1 Myrmecophaga tridactyla
TCGCGGGACCTGGGGAGGCGTGTGTGAGGGTCGAGTGTACAGGGAGTGTGGCTTGGCTTATTCCCTGTCCAGGTCTCCTGGTCTGTGCTGTCCTGAGGCTCTGGAAAGGGCACGCCAGGCTGTTGGCACCACTGGACGGCGTCCGGCTCTCTGAGTCCCGGTTCTTCAGCTTTTCCAACCAGGATCTCCCCGTGGGTATGGAGACCTGCCCGGGGCACCCACACCCGGGATTCCCGTCCCAGTCACCTTCCTGTCCCTTCTCTAGCTTTTCCTTGGAGCAGGGTGAACTCGGCCTACCCTATGCCACCATCTTCCCAGGATCTTATTCATTTTTGTGCCAAGCACCCAGTCTAATGTCTACCACATTGTAGATAGAAAGGTGCATTTATTGAATTAGTAAGTGACTCAAGGTGAGGTGTCGCCAGTGGAGGGCTGCTTTCAGCCCAGTCTAAGCTATTCATCTCCGTAACTGTTTACTCTGTAAAAGAGACCGGTCACATATTGTGTGTGCACTTTAAAATAAAATATAAACAAAGGCGGAGAAAGAACAGGAAGCAAATATGCGTCAATGTTTGTAATAGTGGGACTGTGAAAAATAGCTATTTTCTTCTTGGCCCTTTTCTGTACTTTTTAAATGGAAACACAGACAACACTCCAGGTCTGTGTTCAGGCCTTGAAATAATCACCAAGTTAGAGCAAAGCCCACAGGGGCTAAAACGTTCAAAACCAGGGCCTTGGGGACGAATTCAAAGCAGAAGAGTTGGCCTGGGGAGGATCAGGTGAGAGCTTGCTCACCCATCCTCTCTCCTACCCCCTTATTGTCATTCAACACATCAGACAACATGTGATTAGAGGCGAACCCCCGTGGGCTCCTGGTTTTGAGTCCTTTCGCTGTCAGATGCCTGTGGCAGGGCGGCCGAATGGAAGCCAGGCTGCGCTACCCTAGTCTAAATATTCCGAACCCGAGAAGGGGACCCTGTGCAGCAGAGTGCTAGCCTGCGCCTCTAATTGCCTCAGCTCCTGACAGACTGGCTCTTACCCCTTTGGATTCCTTTGTTGTAGACGAGTTAAAATTCATGAGCGTCCCGGGCCTGGGAAGAGTTCCTCCAGCGCTGCAATTTTCCAAGCCAAACTGGCCAACACCACAGAGAGTCAGAGGCCTGCCAGACCATCTGTTACGTCGTGGCCAACAAGCCCCAAATCTGGGGGAGCAGGGATGCGGCGAGCAAAGCTGATGAGGCATTTAAACAGAACAGATTGCTGCCTTGCTTACAGGAAAAAAAAAGAGAGAGAGAATATGCTTTGATTGAAGCAGAGACCAGCTTTATTAGCATAGGGAGCACAAAAACTTTTTAAAAAATGGCCCCAATAAAGCTGACAGTCTAAAGAGGCTTGGTGACAAGCCCCCGGTTGAGTTGCAAGCACAGGGGAGACGCACACGCAAGTAGCATGCAGTGTACATGCTTGCACACAGATGCGCACACATCAGTAACGCGTGGGAGCAACCCCTGAGAAAGTTAAACACAAGCCCGCATTCGAGTCTCAAAACCACGGACGCATGCCGAAGGGCCCGCTCTGGCTGTTTCAGCAAAGCCCAGGCTGCCCATTGGCCGAACAGCTCTGAAGTCCCCGGTGTGCCGCCGTGAGCTTTGTGGTCTTCGGAGGCAGGTGTCAGGGGTCAGCGTGGCCTGATACCTGAGAAACGCTGCTTCCAAAGGGAGAAGGAAAGCTGGGGGTAACAAAGGACAAAAATTGCAAAAAAGAATGAGGTCACTTGGGGCAAGAGGGTAAGAGAATCTAGAAGAGTCCTCAGATCAAAATTGAGGGCAAAATAAAATGTTAAAAACCCAACCAATTGGCAAATCGATGTTAAATTCTGGTTAATGGGGTTTAGGGGATGTGTTCTGATGTCAGCAACTTAGTTTGAAGTGCATCAAAAAATAAGACGGATTGATGGATGGATAGAGAGAAGGATGGATAAATAGACAGCTAGGTGATAAAACAAAAATAGGTAAGTGTTAGCTGTAGGATCTAAGGAGTGGGTAAATGAGTATGAACTGAATAATTCTTTCAACTTGTCTGTATTTTGAAAAATTTCATAATAAATATAATAAAATTAATAAAAATTAATGAAAATAGAAACAGCACTAAAATAAAATCTTAAGTATTTTTAATTAATTTCTATTTTCCTTGCACATGACAATGTTTCTAAATATGTAGCTTAAAGTAGAAAGGGAAGAAATGACCTAAAGACTGAGCTTAACAAGTCCCTTTGACCAGCTGCCCCTGCTAGTTCACTATTGTTAATATGTGGTCATTGCTGGTAAATTAAAACCACTGAAATGGGTAAAAGTTATAATTTGATACAAAATGTGCCCAAAGTTGTTATTTCTGTTACTTCTTCACAAATAGACTGTCTTAAAGGGGGACAATGCAAATTCCTTATTCCTTATTACAAGATATTTCTCCTGACAGGTTAGCACTTAAAATACGCAGTTTTAAAACCTTGGCAATTTCAGGGTGTTGGAATGCTTTAGTCAAATTCCACCCCAGTCAAGGTAACTGCATCTGGGGGTGTTTTTCTTGGCTTCACTGAGTCTGAATGGCATAAACTTGGTAGATTTAATTTTGCATTGAGGGACTGGCCCCGATTTAAGACCCTTGGGTAAGAGAGAGAGAGCTTTAATCACTAAAAACTCCTTTATTCCCACCTCTTTGGACCAAACTTTTGATTCAGTGCCGAGGAGGAAGCGGGAAGGGAGAAGGAAGGACAGACATGTGGCCTCAGCAGGTCCCTCTCCAAGCTCAGGACCCCGCCTGCTCTCCTCAGTGTGGGCAGCATACCGCCTTTTATCAGGAACAACCCGCAGTAAAACAAAATCCACCCGCTGCGTTCAAGTCCAGCTGCTAAGCCCAAGGCCATGGAATTCGGGATGAGAACGTGTGTGATCGCCCTCCCGACCCACCCGGCCCATGGGCTGGCCTCGCGGCGCAGAGCGTGGATGCTCGGAAGGGGACACGAGTCCATCTGTGCGCGGGCAGCGCGTCTTACATGCGGCAGCCGGCGAGGTTACTGTGCAGTTTGCACCCCAGGGGATAAAAAAGGAGGGAAATAAAAGCGCAAGTATTGGAGCAACTTTCGGCCTCTGAACAAGCGAATGAAGAATGGCAGGCACGGTGGGGCATCCCCTTTTCCAGGCCAGCGACGGTGCTTTCAGGGTGTTCTCACCTGACTGGGGAGAGGACTCGCTGGGGTTCTGATGCTCGCCAAATGATGCTGTGGAACCCAGCACGGGAAAATCACGGGCTCGAAGCTGATGCCATTTATAAGAGCAGAATAAGCAAAGCATCCGCAGGAGGTGGCGCCCAGCCTCAGCACCCCTTCCCTCGCTGGGGTGATTTCCCAGGACAGGGAGTCAGGGGTGACCGCACCAGGCACCCCGGGAACTCAGATAAGGGCAGAAGCTCCCAGCTACTAGATTGTTTCCACGAGCTTAACGTAGACTTGCAAACTCCCACCCAATTTCTACAACGGGAGTGAAGTTTCACTTCATAGTTCCATAAAAATCAACCCCCAAAGGTTTGCAGTTTCCAAATGGCATCTATGAAGTCTTTCTCAAATAGGAGAAAAGGCCTTTGAAGAATCCAGCTGATGAAATAACAGAACTGTTTGGGGGGGACTTTTGATATAATTGTGATCTGTGAAACGCAAACAAGCCAAACAGTGGTGAAGCGACAGGTTCCTGAATGCAAATCCTGCTCTGCCTTTACTATTTGTGTACAGTGAGCTAGCTTTATCTCTCTCGTCTCAGCTTTCCTATCTGTAAAATGGGGATAATAATAATAGCCTAATTATAGTAACAGTAGTGATAATATATTCTGTTTTTATTATTTAAAAAGTATTCCATTGTTCACCAGCTCACGGATATTGTGAGAATCACCTGATAACCTAAACTCAGCACTTAACAAAGTCCTCCACAGTGAAGTGCTGGGTGACTGTTCCCTATAGCTATGTTCGTTCTTTTTATCTTTCTGGTGAGGAAAAAGCCATAAAATTGGATAGTCCATATCTATTGGTGAACTCTTCGATTAAAGAGTCTTGGACATGTACTTTTGGAGCTTGACTTACAGTCAAGCTTACTTTTGAGTAAGCTACTTTGACTTCATTCTGTTAACAGAAAAAATGAGGAAGAGAGGAGGAGGAGGAGGAAAAGCAAAGAGGGTGCTTTTGTAGGCTTGGCTCGGAATACAAAACCTTTCATCTCTCTAGAGATTTGTGGCTTTTTGCAGTCAGCTTGGCATGACTGAGGAAAGTCCCATGGTATTTTTCCGTTCTAAAGCCACATTTGATGCCGATAAGGTAAGTCCCTTAATGAAAAACAAGACACCATAGAAGCAAAGAGGACAGGTTTTGGGTTTTACGATGGGCTACGCGAAGCCTATGTTGGTGTCAGCTTTCCTTACTGCAGGGCAATGAGGAAAGCCTTCCCCAGATTTAGTGCATTTGGGGTCTGAGCCTTGGCATGCCTTCTTCACGATGGGATACACCTGTGAGTGGTAAAGGGAAAATTACTTAGCATTCACAACTTTTAAATGAAAATATCATATTATCCACTTACGCGTAGTTAGAGTTCTTGACTGCAGGCAGCAGAAACTGATTTCGGTAACATAAGAAGGGGATTTTTTTAAGGATATGGAGGCTTTCGATTGAGCAAGAACCCTGGGGACTCTGGAGGGCTAAGCCGGAGGAAGCACGCTGCTGCTGGAGGTGCCTGACTGACAACTGCCTCCCCGCCATGTGTCCTTCCTCCAGCTTCCAACTCCCAGGTAAGCCTGTCTGGTTGGCCGAGCGCGGGCCCCGTGCCCGTCTTCTGCTGGGAGCAGCCCCAGGGCGCGGCCTGGGCACCCTCGCAGCACTTCTCCCAACACAGGATCTGCCGGGAAAGAAGCAGGTGCTGCGGGGGCAAAATCGTGGATACCGGACAACCAAAAGCCTTCAGAGAAGAATGAAACGCCATCGTTTCTTATCTTGTTTATCATCTTCAACAGTTAAATAATTCCTACTCTTACTTTCAACAGGTAATTCTCGTTTATTCCGGTTTGGTAAGTTATGGGTTTTACCAATCTCCAAGAGATTCCTAGAGGCCTTGTGAAGAAAACTAGAGATGATCTTGACTGTTAACTGATATTCTGCCATCCAGGCTCACCGCTGTTGCTTTGGAAGAGATGGGCTAGATTTATATTTGCCAACACGAAAAGAGAGTAATCTTTAAAGATGATGAGGGGGTAGTGAGCCAGTTGCTCTTATACGCTGCTGGCAGGAAATTAAATTGGTACACACCCATCTGGGGCCAGCCTGGCATTACATACCCAAAGCCATAAAAATGTCCATATCTTTGACCAAGTCATTCCATCTCTAGGAATTTATCGTAAAAGGAAAAGTAGTGCGAGCACAAAGCTGTTGTTATAGAGGTGTTCATTACAACAGCGCACACAATTTGCAAAACTTTAGAAACAGCAAAAAAATTCAACAAGCCTGAATTGGTTGATTAATAGTGGTGCGACCATATGATGAAATACTTTGCCGTCATTGGAAGATGTTGTGCATCGGTTGGCACTTAAGGGTATTCGTATTATGTTGATCAAAAAGCAAATAGCTTTCAAAAAAGTATGTGAAGAAAGGTGACATTTTTATTTTTAAAATGCAAATACAATTTGTATGGATTAATATATAAATATATATTTATAGAAACATCTGGAAAGTGTTTTTACTTTGACGTTTTTTAATTTGATTTTATACATCAAAATGCCAATAATGACAAACTCACATGATGGGAGTATGGGTGGCTATGCTTCTATTTGTTATTTGTTTGATTTTTAAATGTAATACACATATAATTAAAACATAATAAAAGCTATTTATACTTTTTATAATGAGGCTAGCATAAATGAACATGCAGAGACAAAACCATATCACAGGCGCTTTTTTCAGAAAATGTGCTTGGTGTAAATTTTGTTTTTTAAGGAAAAGATGCCTTTTTCCACCAGTTGGAAATGTTCTTATATGTTCCTGAGACAGCAAAATACTCTTCCTTATGCCTTTGTTTGCATCATGAGGCTAAGGCATTTTTTCCAAAAATTATCTCTTAATCATGATTTGCATAAGCCACTTGCAGAAAGCATGGTGTAAGAGAAGCTGAGCTTCCTCCTACCCATGGTGGGTAGGAGAAAGCTCCTGCATTTCATCAAATGAACAAAAAGCCCCCTGAGACACCTAGAATGCTTCAGCAAGTGTCTCCATTCAGCCTGTTGTGGAATCGAGAGATAAAGTAAGGAGCAAAATGGCCCAGTCCTTTATTTCTGGAAGCCCGAGACTGGTGCATGGCGCATACCTCAGAGAGCCCTAAGAACGCAAAAGATGCGCTTATCCAGAGCAGCGCAGGACGAGTTTGTGCACTTCTCATTTCAGTTAAGCCTTGACAGTGATTTCTGTGAGCAAGGAGACCCGTGAAAGACGCAGGAGAGCAAGCGTTACTGTGTTTGCCTCTGCTGTGGGCAAAGTTACGCCTCAAAGGAGGGACATGGTTTGGCTTACTCCTTTCCCCCTTGCTGGGCTGTGGCTTTCAGTTTTCTAAATAATTATTTTCTAATTCAGATGCCTAATAAGAAAATTCAGGTCAATATGATGAAAGACACTTTGTAAAATGAAGAACTAGCATTCTGTCAAATGAAAGTTTGAGCGTTTCCAGTGAATGGACCATTTTCTCTGTAGGAATCCAGGGCTGTGACCCGGGGGCAACGCATGGGATTTTTTTTTTTTTTTTAATTTTTTTTGGTTCTTTCTAATGAAACCTTCTCTCTGTCTGTCTCTTTTTTCCTTGCCAGTTGTCTTTGTGTCTCAGCATTGAATGTGCCCCACCGTCCTCGGCCGCTGGCCCCTCCCTCTTGGGCAGTGCACAGCGGGGCCGGCCACACAAAGTGGGCTCTGTGCAGCGGCCGCGCGCGAGCCTGGGGTCGGCCTGCAGGGTAGGGACGCTGCATGGCCCCTTGTTGAGGTCCCTGCGCCCCTGTTCTGTCCCGGCTTTGAAAAACCTTCCTCCGCTGTTACGGGAAGAACAAAATGCAGAGCAGAATGGAGAAAGAGAATGCAGAGAAAATCTGTTTACCCAAAGCGCATGGACCAGCAGCCAAAGCAGCCTGGCCAACGTCGTGGTTTAACTTTCCCTAAAGCAGGTCCCACAGGACAGCGCTCCTGAGAAACAATGGAAGAAATAATGTTGGGAGCACCCCCCCCTGCTTCATTACACATACAAAAGATGCCTGTTCAATGATAAAAGGACAGGAATGGATGGCAGAATAATCGTTTTCTATGTATTAATGACTAGATAGCAGATGGAAAAATGAATTCACCCCATTCAATAAAAGCAAACGATGTGGGTTTAAAGAATGAAGCCCTCACAGCGATATGCCAGGGTCACCGTCAGGTTTAAGTGTGGGTGTGAGAGCTTACAAGTAAAGGATCTCACTAATTAATAAAGTGAGTTGCTATCTTCATCACCACACACCTTTATGAACAATTAAGTCCTTGACTGTGTCTTCTGTGTTCTCACTCTCAGACCAAAATTTGTTTCACTTTAATCCAAGCCACTCCCCTGGTTCTAGTCCTTTGAAAAGGACCAGTTAGCACCTTCACTTGTTATGGTCTTGTCTGTCCCACACTGTAATAACAGAAGCACCTAAATGGAAATTCTCTGCAAATCCCACCTTAGATTTAGCTCAGTGATACACCGTCCTTGTTTGAAATATTAGAGCATCTTTGAACAGTGTTAAAAAAGACAAGGCCTTCTTTCTCAGTAGTTAGAATTACATCATCAAGCCTTTTTCAGTTTCATCCCTTGGCTCTATGTACTGTTCCCTGGGGCCATGAACTGGGCAGATGCTAAACAAGGCTTACCCTAGCTACTGGGATATGCTAGAAGATAAAAATGCTGGTGCTCATTTAATAAAATGGGGGTCCCAGAATAACCAGGAAATACATGGAATTAGTTTCATGTTACCTCATTATTTATTTTGTTGTTTCATAGGCAAGTGGGAATAGATAACAGTTTCACTCTCCATGTGAGGATAGTACTAAACACAGACAGATGAAGTGTTATAAGTGCACCTGGGTAAAATCAGGGTTAATGAAACTCCAGAAGAAGCTTCTTCAGATGTCTATGCATCCAGAGAATCATCACTCACCAGGTTAATTATCACTCAAGAAGGAATTTGTATATCATAGCATTTCCTGATACAAATTTGTATGAACTACAAAGCTGTGTGTAGGGAGTAATTAGTACACAATCTCGTATTCTCATTTATCCTGAAGGGCAGGTTCTCTCTACAGTGAGTCAGGAAGCTGAAATAACTAACTAAAAACCTGAGTTCTGGAAACAAAACTAAAGCAAAACAATTTACAAAGATTGAACTTAAATTGATCCTTCTTTCACTGATTTTTTTAAAGAACCCCCTTGCTTAGAATTACTTTTCTCTGGGTAACACAGCAGACATTGCACCCTGAGTTTGGCACCAGAAGCAGAGATCCCACAGAACGCTTTCCACTGTTAAAAGGTTTCCACTGTTTCCACTGTTAAAAGTCATGCATTTAGGGATGTCAGGTTTATCAAATAAAAATCCAAGATGGCCAGTTAAATTTGCATGCCAGATAAACAATGAATCATCTTTCAGTAAAAGAGATATAAGTATGTTTCATGCTTTGTGTTTGTGAGCTGCCAGAATGCAACATATCAGAGATGGACTGGCTTTCAATAAAAGGGGATTTATTTAGTTAACGTATAGTTCTTCAGAGGAGAGGCAGCTAACTTTCCACTGAGGTTCTTTCTTACATGGAAGGCACAGGCTGATCTCTGCTGGCCTTCTCTCCAGGCCTCTGGGTTCCAACAACTCTCCCCGGGGTGACTTCTTTCTCCATCTCCAAAGGCCTGGGCTGAGCTGCGAGTGCTGAGATGAGGAATGCTGAGCTGCTTGGGCTGTGCTATGTTGAGCGCTCTCATTTAAGCACCAGCCAATTAAATCAAACATCATTCATTGCAGCAGGCACGCCTCCTAGCCGACTGCAGATGGAATCAGCGACAGATGAGGTTCACACGCCACTGGCTCATGTCCACAGCACAGAACTAGGCACCTTCACCTGGCCAAGTTGACACCTGAAATAACTATCACACTTTGCCTTCCGAAAATCTCCAAAAACCACTTTGGAAGTGAAACTGAGATTTCATTTTCAATTACTGCGTGTGATCTGAGCTCCCTTAGTGCAGAAGTGTTCTTCAAGGTTGAGATGAATACATTTGGTTATGTGTATTTTGTCTGACCTTGGTATATTTTAAAAACATTGCTCATGACATTTGTCAGGCACCCTTCCTTATAAAGTGGCTTTTTTTTTGCATCTATATTTAAATCTCCAAGGTAACCTAAATCTAAAGAATTTATAGGAACAAATCTTGGGGAATGAGTGATTAAACCAAAGTTTTCAGAAATATGCATGCTCTTCATTTAAGATCATGACATAATTTAATAAGTAGATGCCACCAATTCTTTGGGTTAGCTTCATCCATTTTCTTTACTTGATGGGTCAAGAGACAATTGGGCACCTGGTCCACATCAGGCACTGGAGATATAAATATAAATAAGGTACCGCCCCTTCCTTCAAGGATCTTACAGCCAAATAAGGAAGAGGCAGCGCTGTTAAGAGCAAGAAAGTTGCCCTTATTCCTTAGAAATATCATGAATATATTTGTTGCTATGGCCAAGACTACATTTTCCAGAAAACCAAAGTGCTTCTAAAACAAAGTGTTGAG
The DNA here is from genome assembly GCA_004026745.1 of Myrmecophaga tridactyla. NCBI lineage: Eukaryota > Metazoa > Chordata > Mammalia > Pilosa > Myrmecophagidae > Myrmecophaga > Myrmecophaga tridactyla. Next base: position 9,858 of record PVIY010034443.1, read on the forward strand.
ATAAACATTTTCAACGTTAACTTTCAGTGAGTGCTTAATGCAGACCATCTACCACAGTACTTCATGGTAATCCATAGTATAAATGAAATCGCACGCTCTGTGATGGAGGCACTGCTGTTGTGCCCTGTGTGCAGATGAGGAAACTGAGGCACGGCAAGATGAAATCCCGTGCCCAAGAGTACAGCTGTACTGAAAGGTGGCCCACGGATGCTGCTATGGATCAAAGAATCTGAGACATAGGTTGACTCAGAGTGACTGAGCTTTTCCTCAGAGTAGATTCCCTAAAGGATTATGAATAGCAGAGCATCTATATCTCTGGGAAAAATATTGGAATAGTCAGAAGATTGTGAGAGCAATGCCTCATTTATATCTGAACTTTTCTGTACTGCACGGATCCATACTTTTCTCACCACCGCCACTTTGCTTGTGAAAATTATCATATGTTACTGTCCAGAAAACTTAACCTGTATATGTAAATTTCCTCAGCATCAGAGAGAACATTTGGGGATGAGTGTCTTTCAAAGTAATTAAACCTGGCAGGCATTCAGAGTGCTTCACAAGTGAATTAATTTGAACATGCAACGATGAATATCAGTATCAATTCTACACAAAATCTTCCACAGAATAGAAAGATGAAATACTTCCCAACATTTTAGGAGACTAGATTAACCTTGATTCCAAATCTCAACAAGAACATTTCAAGAAAGAAAAATTACAGATTAATCTGTGTTATGAGGATATTCAAATTATGAAAAATACTAGATTGAACCATGTAGATTTCTATCTAATGATAGTTGGTATTATTTATGTCTTCATAGACAAATCTTTTCTGGCTACTGGTCAGGTCGAATCTGCAAAACCATAGTTCCCAGAATTGTTTCTATGTCTTGACAGCCCAGCCACACAGTTTCTTTTGGCATTCAAAAAATATAACTGTCCAAGCCAGACAAAAGAGCATGTCTGCTGCATGCTTCCATCTGTATTAGCACCGACACAGGGCTAACTAACTCTGAATGTTGTAAGCCAGCCTGGTGGTCTGTGAGTGGAGAAGAGTGTGGGACAGCAGGGTCGCTGGAGGGTGGTGAAGCCCCTCCCTCCCCACCTGAGTGCTGGCCACATGGTGGGCGCCACCCCAGAGTGCGGCGAAGCCCCCTCTCCCCGCCTGGGTGCTGGCCGCATGGTGGGCGCCACCCCAGAGTACGGCAAAGCCCCCTCTCCCCACCTGGGTGCTGGCCGCATGGTGGGTGCCACCCCAGAGTGCGGCGAAGCCCCCTCTCCCCGCCTGGGTGCTGGCCGCATGGTGGCCGCCTGGAGAACCCACCACACCAGGTGCTTGTAGGTGCACTCCCTGCATAAGCATTACAACCCAACTGAAAGCAAAATAATTTTTTTTACTTTTTATGTAAAAATTTGTTCAAACAGTAAGTGATTTACATAAAAGATACCATACAAATTTGTTCAAATAGTAAGCGATTTACATAAAAGATACCATACTTGTTAAATGGTACAGATATTTAGAAATTGTGATTTACAAAATTTCATGTTATTGCCACTATAAAAGTTTTCTGATTCTTAACTGTATCATTTCACTAAAAATGTTTGCTTGATTATGTATTTTAATTGTTTTTTAAATTTCTACTTGGATGTGTTCCAAAGAAGATAGGAAGAAATAAAGAAAAACCCTTGCTATTCTGTTGGCACAATGTCAAGCATTAAAATAGTAGCTGCTAGTTTTTGACTATCTACTATATGCCACAAGTTCTGCACATGTTGTCTCCAATATTCCCAGTATCTGATGAGAGGAGTTTTGCTCTTTCCTTTTGCAGGAGGGGTAACAGAGGCTCAGAAGGATTAAATAATTTGCCCAAGAACACAGATTTGTTTCATTCCCAAACCTGTTCTTTTTGTACCGAACGCACTGTCATGCTTGTTTTCAGGACAGGGCCTGTTCACCAAAATGTGCCACACAGACTGTGCACAGGCAGAATCTGCGAACTAAGGCACACAGACTGGAAGCTCATTTGTCTCCACTCGCACTTACTCATCAATCCCTGGTCTGAGGACTTTCCCCAAGTCAGTGTCTGTCTGTCTTAGATAGACCGTGATGTTCCATAATAATGTACTGGCTTTTAATTTTAATTTTTGCTCTTTTCAAAAAATCAGAAGGGAGTGATAGTCTAGAACCCTAAAGCCGATTTTTTTTTGGTCCAGTAAGTACAGCAAATAAAATGAGACATGAGTTGGGGGTGGGGGGGGGTCAGTGGATAATAGGTTTTGAAAAAACGTTTACTTTGAAATGTGTTAAAACTTAACTTGCATGACAGTTACAAAAATAGTACAAACTCCATGCACAGTAACATACCCTTAACCCCAGATGCCCAGATCCACCAGTTGCCACACTTTCCATACCATTCTATCTATCCATTCATCAGTCAGTCTGTCTGTATAGCTGTTTATCAGAATCCATTTTCTGAACGCTTGACTATGCTCTTGACCATTTAACACTGCCATGTTGATTTCCTAAGAACAAGGGCATTCGCTCACGCGACCACCTTCGGCATGGTTATCAAGTTCAAGACATCGAACATTGACATAAAGCCTACAGTCTATATTCCAATTTTTTCCTGTTCCCTAAATGTCCTTTTTGAGCTTTTTCTCTTCCCTTATTAGATCCTGTCCAGGAACATGTATTGCATTTAGATGTCCTTGTCTCTTTAGTTGTGTTTTCGTCATTTCATTTTTTAAATTGTGGGAACATATTTACAGGGTAAACTTTTCCATCTCAACCACTCTCAAGCATGCCATTCAGTGGAATTAACCATATTCACAGTTTTCTGGAATCCTCACCATCTTCCAGTACTAAAACCATCCCATCTGCTTTCTCCCAGAAACCATACACCCATTATGCGTTAACTCCCCATTGTCCCTGCCCCCACCCTTGGTAACCTTCACTCTGTTTTCTGTCTCTATGAATCTGCATATTCTCTGATATTTCCTTTGTGGTTACCATGGGGCATAAATTTAACATCCTAAATATATAGGAATTTCATTTGGTTTGATATCAATTTAACTTCAATAGTATGCACAAAGTTCCTATACCCTTCTGTCCCCTCACCTTTGTGTAGGTCTCATAACAAATTACAACTTTATACATTGTGAGTGCAAAACCACTGATTTAGGGTGGGCAACGGTGGCTCAGTGGCAAAGTTCTCACCTGCCATGCCAGAGACCCAGGTTCATTTCCCTGGTGCCTGCCCATGTAAAAAAAAAAAAAAAAAACTGATTTTTTAAATTACATTTTGTGTATTTGCCTTTTAAATCTTGTAGGAAATAAGAAGTGTAGCAATAAATGAACAATACAGTATTACTGGAATTTATATTTACTCATGTCATTACCCTTACTGGAGAGCTTTATTTCTTCCTGAGGCTTCAATCTATTATCTAGTCATTTCCTTGGAACTTACAGAACTCTCTTTAGCATCCCTTGTAGGGCCTGTCTAGTAGTGATGCACTCCCTTGGCTTTTGTTTACCTGAGATGTCTTAATATCACCCTCATTTTTTGAAAGATAGTTTTGCTGGATATGAAATTCTTGGTTGGCAATTTTTTGTTTTTAGCACTTTTAATATGTCATTCAACTGCCTTCTTATCTCCACAGTTTCTGATGAGAAATCAGAACTTAATCCTAAATTCCTTGTATGTAACACAATACTTCTCTTTTGAGGCTTTCTGAATTTCTCTTTAACTTTGGCATTTGACCATGTGATTATTACAAACCAGTATGGGTCTATTTAGGTTTATTCTGTTTGGAGTTCTTTGAGCATCTTGGATGTGCATATTCATATTTTTCATTGCATTTGGGAAGTTTCCAGTCATTATTTCTTTGAGTCTTCTCTCTGCCCCTTCTCTCTTTCTTCTCCTTCTGGGAATCCCACAATGTGTATATTAGCATGTTGGATGGTTCCTCAGGCTCTGTTCACTTTTCTTCACTCATTCTTCCTTATTTCCTCAGATTGAATGATTTTAATGTTCTTATCTTCAAGTTCTCTCTTTCTTTCTTCAGTCAGCTCCAGTCTACTGTTGAATCACCCCAGGGCACTTTTCATTTCCCTTGCTGTGGTCTTCAACTCTGTTTCCTTTTCACAATTTCCGTCTCTCTGGTGAAATTCTCTTTGTGTTTAGTGATTGTTTTCCTGATTATCTTTAGTTCTTTGACTATGTGTCCTTTAGCTTTTTAGCCTATTTAGGATCATTTTTAAAAAGTCTTTGTCTGGTATGTCCCAGGTGTGGTCCTCCTCCTTTACCTGGGCCATCACTTCTTGTTTCTCTGTGTATTTTGTAATCTTTGGTGGGAAGCTGACCATTTTGATACTCTCATGTGTTATTGAAGGAATTTAGACTCTGAGGTGTCTGTTCCTTAAGCTTGAATTCAGCCAGTGACATTGCAGAGCTTTCCTTGAATGCCAGGAGCTAATAGCAGCAAGAAGATATCTCCTTTCCCAGTCTTTGCATATTAACTTGTGAGAGTGATCTCCTTTAGAGCTTTTCCATACAATGCATTTAGAGAATAGCTCCAGACCAAACTGGAGGGACTTTTCTGATGCTTTCTTTTCTTTTTGTATGGTGGGGTCACATTTCATTATTCTTTCATGTGGCTATCCTGTTATTGCAGCACCATTTGTTGAATTTTTGTTTGTTTGTTTGTTTGTGGGAAGTGCATGGACTGGGAATCGAACCCAGGTCTCCTGCATGGCAGGTGAGAATTCTACCACTGAACAACACTTGCACCCCCCTTGATGCTTTCTTGAGCATGCACATGTGACCCTAAGAATTGCCCTGTTTAGCTGAATACAAATACCTCTCTTCCTGAGGAAACAGACTTGTCACCCATGCACTGTACCACAGTGACCAATCCCTCCTTCCAGGCAGCCATGACTTGACTTCTCTCCCACCTGTCCTATAGGAGAGCTCATTGAACTATCTTTGGCAAGCTGGGCAGGTTCTGGGATGCAAGCTTGTGACAGGAATCCTGGTTCAGTGGCTCTGGCCACCACCAGCCAGACATATACACTCCCAAAATGTGCACAAGGGTTACTTTGCTCCTCTAAAACTAGGACCGAGAACCCACACCGGGAGTGTAGGCTGTCTCCATGCCTGGTGAGGGTGTCGGGGGAGGACAGCCTGGGTATCATGAGATTCTACTTCTCTGAAGTTGTCTCTTTTCTTTATTTGGCATTCTCCTTGTTACTTCAATCTTTTAACTGTTATCTAAAGTTTGAGAAAGATGTCTCTGCAAGTTTTTGCTAGTTGTTCAAAGCTTGTGCATAAGTGACAAGAGCCCTGAAGCTTTTCAGTCTGCCATTTTGATTGATAACAGGATTTTTTCTGCTAAATTATGAGAAAAAATGATATCTAATCAGGGCAGAAAACAGGAAGTTTTTTGATCACTATGAGAAACCCTCTGCAAGGCTTTTAAGCCCTCATGGAAGAGAAAAAAGAGAAAGTTTTATCTGTGTCCTTTCAAGAAAATGACAAGTAAAAATATTGATACTGGGCTTTTAAGAAAAGATATACATAAAGAGCCAAAATAGGCTGTCATGATTGTTTTATGGGTAAACTCTTTTCTTCTCAGTTCTTCTTCCCCCTTAACTCTTCTCTATCAAAGTCATGCCAGTTCTACTTGAGCCCCTAAGGTACATGTGTGTAAAGGAAGTTCCTGGTCTGATGCTAGGGTTGAACCTAGGATCAATTTAGTCCTTCATCAAAAATCCACTGAGTCCCTGCCGTCTACTAGATGTACTATGTATTGAATGCTGAGGGTACAATGGGTAATCAGACTCTTTTCTTGTCCTCAAGAAGCTTCCAGTCTAGTGTCTAATGTGGCAGCCCAGAGCTTTCCTGAATCTCTGGACCACTCCCGAACCACACATTATACTTGGATCATGCCAACTGAGACTCGGCCGGCTCAGCCCTATTCCCCTGACCCTATATTTATCAAGCCATCTTCTTTCTTCAATATTAACACTGCTCATCACTTCGTTTACCCTCTCCCCTCCATGTTTGCATTCATGCTTTCTTTTTCGCTGTCCCATTAGTCCTTATAGTCATGGTTTCCTCCAGATGTATCCTGGGAGTATGCATGAACTCATCTCATTCCCTAACTAGAGTACTGGCTCTTTGAGGATAGGAGCCTTTGTGTTCTAGGCTGTGAACTCCTAGAAATTTTGTTGAACACCTGGATAATTCACTGACTCTGAGACCACCTACCCTGTATTACAAACTAGGATAGCTGATCCAGGGTGTTTCTCTAGAATGAGACCACCTCAGGGACAACATCAAAGCTCTGCTCTATGTGGTGTCCACCTCATGCTGTTTGACATGTAGTCAGATGTCAAGAGTCTGCCAGGGTTAACTAATAATGAGGGCTAAGATTTCCTTACTAAAGTCAGTTCAGTAAGAAAAAATAACCAAATGACATTAAATAAAAATGTAATCTTTGGCTTTTCCTAGAATCAGGCCTGGTTCTGACATCTTACAACAGAGCAAACTAATTCCTATAACTGTAGGGAAATGGGAAGAATTCTTATGAGAAAAACTGTCCACTGCCACTCCATCCTCCTTATTTATGACAAAGGTGTCCAGCTATCCTAGAGAACACTGGAAAAGCTTATGGAGGACGTATGGCAGAGGTTAGTCCTTCATTTTTATCAAATACAATTCTTTACTAAGCACAGCAAATAATACATAGTCATGGGACTCGAGGCCACTATTTGCAAAGTCTGGGTTGGGTCCCTGTATTGATGATGAGCCTCAAGGCAACTCCAAATACGCACTCTCAATATTTGGTCATCAGATCCCTTGCTAAGTAGCCATTCAACAGCTGAGCACCCCAAACTCTCACTGAATCCCAGCCCACACTCTCCCAAAGGCAGCTAGACATTCACCAAGCTATTCTTAATATCCCAGAGGATTTCCATCCCCATGGGAGAATAAAATTCTGGGGCTCAGCTAAACTGTGGCCTTGAATGAGGCAGTATCTAGATATGTCAACATAGCTTAGTGGCTAAAAGTCAGATTGCCTCATTTTGTTCCGGACACACTATCTGGTTTGAATCCCTGCCCGCTAACCATACGATAACCCTGCCCAGTACCTTACCCTCTCTGCACTTTAGTTTCCTCAGCTGCAAAGTGGTAGTAAAAACCCGCATTGAGCTCTTCTGAGGACTAAGTTAGAAAGCAGTGGGTGAAGCATTTGACAAAACATCCGGCACCCTTGAGTGCTTGGTCCTTTGATACTGTCCCAGTCCTTGGTGTCTTAGACGCAGTGAATAATGATGTCATTACCTTCCAGGGCAGGGCTTCTCCCCTTGTCATTGCCTCGATCCTAGAGAAACCTCAGGGTTTCTCTAGAAGGTCCCTGAGCCTTGCGCAATGGCTCCAGTACTTAACCTTGAATCCCAAACTCAAAGATGGATCTCATGGCTCCAAATATTTATATTTAAACATTGTAAAGGCTATTGGGGGGGGGGGCGGTGATAAGTCTTTTTGGAACCAGGAAGCAGCCTTCACGTTGGAATGCTCCAAAGTACGTTCTGCATAAAACGTCGGTTCTGTGAGGTGCTTATCAAGAAAAGACTCATGTGGTCAAATACTTTTTAAAATGCTGTCTGCCATCTCCCTCTCTTGGGAATTCTCATCCATGTCGGCATTAAAGTCTCTGAAAAACTTGTGTGGTAAAGAAATCCTTTGGCTTCACCTCACATCGCATTTCTACCAGCAATTTTATCACAGACCCTTTTGTGTATTGCTATCTTGGAACTCATACTCTTAGGAAGACACATGGGAGATAGAGGAAGATGTCAAGGACAACAATAAATGATGTGCCTGGAAACAGCCGATGGCCCATTTTGCCAAATTTGCAGAAAACACTTTTAAAATTGCTCTACGTTTGTATTGGCCAGAGTTACAGCCGCTGTTCACAAAATGACCTGGCCTGGCCAAATAACTGAGGTCTTGCTGGCTCTGGCACAGTAATAAGGCCCATTCATGTCCGCACAGATGCTATGCTTTGGGTTTTTGCGTGTGTGTGAAAAACTTTATGCACTTATTAAGCCCAGAGAGCTTTAGCTTGATTTTAATGTTTTCAGAAGTGATATGTCTTCCTTAGAAAATTTATCATTTATCTCCCTTCTACACAATTATGTTTCCACCTCTCACTCCCTCTTTGTGTAGTAATCTACTATAGAATCTGTTCCCACAGGTTTGGGGAAGAAAAAAGCCTCCCGTCTCCAGGCCCCCCTTCTCTTTCCCTTCCAGTGCCCCAGAGCAGCTGGTCGACTTTATTGCTCCTGCCCGACATAAGCTCCGTTCTCTACACGGAGCAAGATTGATTATCCTCCTTCTCAAACGTGAAGATCCAGCGTGTGCCTTTGTCCCGCGTCCCCCGAGAGCGAATTGGCATCAACAGCGTTTGGTACAGAGGCTGCACTTTTTGGGCGGTCGAAAGTGACAGCAACAGCATGGAGCAAGCATGCGGGGCCACTCCACCTCCTGGGGCACCTGCCAGCCTCTACCTGGAGCTCAATACCCACAAAGTGGGCTGCTGCCTCACACAGAGTGCCTTGGAAAGGGTGCATGGTCCAGTCCCCCTGCAGAGCCTGCTTTGAGGGGCTGGCCTGGGAGAAGCTGTGGCTCCAGCTGAAATGGGCTTTCATTCAAAGCCACTGTCTATGACAGCTCTGTGGCTGCAGGGATGTAGAGCTACGTGCGCTGGGTTTGTGTGCACAAATGCTCATGTGTGTGTTTGTGTGCATCTGAGCACTTGTGCATGCACGTGTCTCGTAACAGGGGAAAGCCAGTCAAAAGCTGCCCCAAGTCTCTTGGTCTTCTCTTGGGAGACCAGCCGGTGACTCTGGAGGCAGGTTGCACAAACCTGGGATATTACATCATTCTCACCAGCCTCTCCTACTGTGTCACGAGCTTGGCTGAAATATAAACTCAGAGCCCTCACAGTGTTGAACCACCACGAGACCCAGCCAAGGTTGGAAGATAAAGTGAGTTGAACAACCCAGCATGTAAGCAACCCAGGGAAACTAATCGTCCCTCTTAGCAGTGTGGCTGCTTCTCTGCTTAGCATCTGAACAAGTTAATTTGGGAACATGGCCTTCTCGGAAGAAATGGCGCACATCTCAGCGTCCCATGGATTCATGGGGAGACATGCCCTTTCGCCACGTAGAAACAGAAATTATATTTGAAATACATTTCCATTGAAGGGAAGAAATTCCCTTTCTTCCCCAGGAGCCATTCTTTTTGCCTGATGGCACCATTTGAACATCAGTTGTCCAACTTTAGATGTCGCTTTTTACTCACATCAGTGTCTAGCAACCAAGGGACGCATTTTGTTAATCGAACAAGGAGCAGCTTAATTAAATACAAATTCACAGAGAAGTCTGCTGTTTGCCAGTCCTGGGCCTCAAGGAACTGATCTCAGCAGCATCTAAATCAGACAAATCTGCTAAATTGATCCTGCGCCATAGAAAGGGTACTTCATCTAGGTCCAATAAATTGCAGATTGAGGTGTGACCTGAAATGAGGGGAAAGAATCAGGCTGCCCACTCTTTCTGGGATGAGAGTCAAGCTTCAAGAAGCACAAACACCCCCATTTTGTGTTGGTTATTTTTATCCCCTAAGAACTGAGGTTCTTGAATTATGTGCGCCAGGGCTGCTCTTTTTTTCTGAGCTGAGAGATGGATGGCCGTGGGCTCAGGAAGAAAGAGAAAGAGAAACGTGACATGGGTATTGTGTCTCTTGTTCTGGCTATAGCTTTTCAAGTCCATGTTTGCCCCCCACCCCCATCATCAATTGATTAACGATAGCAGAGAAGATGCTCTGTTTCTGGCACTGGCTAGTGCTGTACGAAATTATCTTTCATGTTACAGGGCTGGAAAGTCGGCTACCAAGCACAATAGAACAGGTTTTCCTGGATACGAATCCTGTCTCCCAGCTATTAATTGTGTGATATGGGGCAAGTCATTTCAGCTCACTAAACCTCAGTTTTCTCTCCTATAAAACTGGGACAGCAAAAGTGTCTACTTCATAGGGCTGTGCAGGGATTAAATGCAATAATCCTCAGAAAAGCATTTCATACAGATGTCATCACCACCATTCACAGATAAGGAAAGTAACTCAGAGAGGCTGACTTGTCCCTGAGCATCTCTGCTAATAAGTTACAAAGGCAGCCAGTCTAAGCCGTGTGTTATTGGGTACCAAAGTCCATGAACCTTCCACATATCATATCGCAACCTTTTAAAGCAATCATTATATATCCAGCCCTGTGCTGAAATCTGTCAAGAAACACAAAGGAAATCTAATATATCATTTCCCCTCTCAAAAAAGAGTCAAAACAATGGCCATTAAAGTTTTGAGCTGACCATGGCAGGGTAAGTGTCCCAAAGAGAGAGCAATGCTTACAGATGGCAACAATCCCATTCCATTCTCCATACGATCTCACACAACTGGCCTTGACACCTTGGAGTCACTTTCCATCTTACTTTTCCCTTAACCCCACCAACACCAACACTCTCATAAATCTGCTGGTAATATTTTCAAGTATTCTCTGTTTTTTTCTCCTCAATCTTCTCTTTACATTCTTTTCCTCCCAAGTGTTGCAAAAGCCAGTTCATTAATTATTTCATGCCTGGGCACACTCCTTCTTTCAGGCAGCTCCGGGGGTCCTATAAGAATCTCTAATACAATAATTAAAACCCTCTCATTGGCAGCCCCTTGCTGCCCAGCTGATCTGATGACCCCCTGCCCACTCTTCCTCTCATGCTCTTCCCTTGCTAAGCAAACCCAAGCAGATTTCTTCTAGACCTCATGCCCCCAAGTCACCTCCTCCATCCTCTCTGCTGACCCATGAGACTTACTCCACTCCCTGTCCAAGAAGCTCCTCATCCATTGGATGTCTTCAGAACACTGGTCATTCTTCCATATGGCCAGCTCACTCCATTAGGACCGGTGCCAGTGAGGTCAGTGCAGGGCCTCCAAGCTACTTGTCTTTGTTGGTTTCACAGCCCCAGGGAGACCGTAAGGATGAGGCAGCACGTGCCCTGGACCTGAAGTGAAATTCCTTAACCTCCTGGTTCCAGAATCCCAAGAAGGCTGCAAGTGGGTAAGTATCCCCAATATTTGCTCAACATTTTCCTTGAGATGGAGCTAAATATTTATTGGCTGAATATAGATATAATTGATGAAATAGATATAAATAATAATTGCCTAAGCTGCATGTTAGGCATGTCAAGTAAAATTATTTATTTGAAAATGCTTTGTAAATTATGGTGGCTATACTAATTTAGGGTGCTGTCATTATTAGCAATCATAATAATTGATTATGATTATAATTATTATAAAATAAAATAATAATTATTTTATAGATGGGTGTCGTTTACCACAAAATGAAGTGTTTGGAAGGTGTGGCTGGACCAATGCCATTATTGTGAATTATAACTCCCAGGAGTGACTCACACTCGGAAGACAGTGTTATTACTAGATATTACTATACGGATCGATGAGGAAACCAACATGTGTGCTTGTTGCTATTCACATTTTCTTACGCATTTACAGTGGTGTTTTATAACATCTTTCTCTTCAAATTATAAATTCAAGCTTTACAACTCATGCAGATAGGAGTAATTCTATTTCTCTCACCAGTTTTTTAAATTGCTTTTTGTTTTGCTTTGCTTTGCCTTTGAGGATGGAAGAAAGACAATGTACACAAAGCCCGCCCGACCCAACACTTAGACTGTTGTAAGCATTTAATATGTGGTAACCACTAAAATCACCACAATCATCAACATCACACCAGTCACACCTCCACAGCAACAACTGACAGAAAACACAAGAGTCAGGGCCCACGGCCACCATTTTCCTCCCAAGCCCGGCTCGTTCTCCCTTCCAACACCTTGCCCAAAGCAGGCACTCAGTGAATGCTGGCCTCACGGACGTGTCGTCCTTCGTCCATAGTAGAGTGGCTGAAGCCTTGCATGCCAGACTCCTGCTTCTCTGGGCTGCCACAGCAGATGCTGTGGACTTCAAGGGCCAGCTCCCAGGAGCAGTGAGATGGCAGTATACAGGGCTGTTTAAAATTTCCCAGGAGGAGCTGAGCTTGTAACCCAGGTGGCTCTCTCAGCCTTTCTGGGCAGAAGAATTTGGGACTAATGTCCACCCAGCCCGAGGGAAGTCAACGTGGTGGTTCAGAATGGGAAAATGAGTAAGCAGCCCCTGTGCTCCTAGCTTGCATGTGTTATTCTTAGAAACAATCAAGATGCACTCCGTGAAGGAGTCTCCACCCTTCTCTTGAACAGATACACCTGTAACTCAGAGTATGTCTATCAGGTCCCCTGCTTTCATGTGCAGAATGCAAAAGAGAGCAAACTTTCTGACAGTTGGACTTATCTCAATTTTTTTTTCACAGTGACATGAGGTCAATAGCAATTTACAGGAATATTTTAAGCAAAATAGATATTATTGTCTTTGTCATCACCATTTTGTGTTGAAAGCATCTCCAGAAGATTATTTGTCTTATCAGGGCTATATATTTAATAGGTGTTGAGATTGACCCTATTTTCCTATATGCTCTTTCCGTCACCCATCTTCCAAATGAATAATCACTTCCATTAGCTTCTGCTCTATGCCAGACAATGCGTCAAATGCTTTACATACATCATCACTTTTAGTTCCCAGCAACCCTGTGAGATAGAAACTATTGTTGCTGCTGTTTGATAGATAAGGGGACTGAATCTTAGAATTTGCTCAGAGGTCATGCATGCAATGAATGGTAGAGCTAGAAATTGAACAAGATGATCTAATTGCAGATTCCGTGCTCTTGACCATTTTGCTCCGTGGGTTCTGCTTCCATTCACAATACTGCTCAGCACATGTCTACGGGAATGGAGTTGGTATGTATTATCTTCATCAAAAAATGTGTCATGAGCTCATGATTTCCTGGCAGTGAGTTTAGAGTTTCAACCTCTTACAGGGCTGGCTGTGGACGTGATAAAGCCAGGTCAGGTCACTGCTTTCCAGGAGCTCGGAGGGAATCAGGGAAGCAATGCACAGGAAAGAGGGACCCGGCATTGCAGCCAGGAGCTCAGGCCCTGCAGCCGGCTTTCCTGGCTCAGAACCCCCATTCTGCCACAAGCTGACCCCAAGTCCTTCGGTAAGTGCTGAATCTCCCCAGGCCTCCATTTTCTCTTCTATACAGTGGAGAAAATAGGACCTGCTCAATAGGGTTGTTGGGAAGAATTGAGGATTTATTATATCGGAAGACCTTAGTGAAATTCCCTATCAAAGGGTGAACGCTTAATAAAGGTTGGCTGCTATTATGATTAAAGAAAAGGTAGTGCCCTTAGCTGCAAGAACCACCCTAATAAACATCTGTGAGCTTTGTCTCATTCCCTTTAACTCTCCCAACAGCCCACGGCGGTAGGTGTTACCATCTCTTGGCTTGTGAGGGCTGCCTGAATGAAGGACCTCAAACTGGGGACTCACAGCACGGAAAGGGAACATGTCACAGCTATGGAGAAGTTCCGCGCGGGACGTTGGCAGGGCCGTGGAGGCGGGTGGGGAGAACCTGTCCCCTGCCTGTCGCAGCCTCACCCAGGCGCTCGCTGCCTGCCCTGCCACATGCCACCCTCCCCTCTGCTGCCCGCCTGTGCCCGCAGTTCGTCCCATAAGGGTATCAGTCATTTCGGATAAGGGGCCCAGCCTACTCCTCGGTGACCGCATGTAACTTGCATAATTCTGTCTGTAATGACCTTATTTCCAAATCAATTCACATTCTGAGATCTGGTGGAGTAGGCCTTCAGCCTATTTTGGGGGACTGAGAACATAATTCAATCCATAGCAATTCCTGTTTTATGGAACAAAATATGAAGATTCAGGGAAAGTCAAGTAACATCATTGTGGTTAGATGATAAATGGAGTCAGGATTTGAATCTAGGTCTATTTGTTGCTAAAGCCATGTTCTTCCGAATATTGAATCTTGATTTAATAAACTCTTGAATTCACAGACAATAAACCTTTTTGTCCATTTGCACATTCTCTCCTGAGATGATAGATTATTTCATTTCATTTTTAGCCCTTTCTTTCTTCTTGCACCGTCTTCGTTCTATTCACACCCATTTCATTTAGTTTTATGGTGATGGTAGGTAAATTTTCTCTTTGCAATATACCGTATAAATTCTGGGGGCAAAGTTGCACCTATTAATCATTTTCAAGTTGCTCTGAAGGTAAAACTCAGAACAGAGATTAGGAACTCAGGAAGCTACCAGTTACTAATATTGTTATTATTGTCTTTCTCTTTTCTGATTGTTGAAAAACCTCTCCTTGAAGAACTCCGTGATAATTTTGGTTCTAAACCTGATTTCTCCTAACTTCTCCCCAGATAGTCATGGTTTTGAAATCAAGTGCTGCGCCCAGGCATGTACATGTCCGGTGCATCTCATCGCCGCTCTAATCTGCAAGGTCTCTCTGACGCTGGCAGCCTCACTGGTTGTGCAATCATGATCCTCTCTGAGCCCTGCTCTTCCTGGGTGTGTGTTCTGACCTGCTCCAGGGTGGACCAGCTCCAAGAACTAATGACCTTCAGGCTCAAGTAAGCCTCACCTAGGCCCTTTTCCAAAGGGAACCAAGTCTGGCAGATAAGCAGCAACTTTTCTACCAGTAACTTTTCTACCAGTAACCAGGCTTCTATCTACCCTTACTTCCCTCTACCTGGGCCATGGTCTGCCTGGGGAAATCACTGGACTATTCTGTGAACCCCCAAATTGAGCTTTCTCCCACCATTACCTCTATATGGTACTTTTCTTCACACTTCTGTTAATAACATTTTCTGGGATTTATGTGGTTGGACTTCTTCTCTAGTCCCTGATTTGTTACACTGGTCACCTCTGAAAGCTGAGTCCTGTCTTGAATCAGTGGAATCCTCATACACTCCTACCTCTTGCAGACCCCTCAGTCTGAAGTCCCAGCTGCTAGTTGGGTTCCTGCTTCACCCCAGTGAATTCCTCCAGAAGAAATATGCTGCTTGCCCACCACTGATTAAACTCTTTTCTTGATTTCTTCCACCCGCCAGATAAGACTTTTTAATTTCACTATGATGATTTAGTAAACATCAGCTCTGTGCTGTGCTCTTGACATAAACACTGAATAGCAAGAACGGCACAAAAATAAACTATACCTATTCTTGAGGAGCTCTCAGAGTGTTGGGACAAGCCAACAGTAAATGAAACAAACAAACAGAACTTTTACAAATGGAAATATGAAAGGAAGTACCTTAGAAGCAAAAAAGACGATAAATTTGCTTGTGGGGATGCTTGGGTGTGTGCACACATGTTCACACACATGTGCGTTAGTGTAGGTAAATTCTGTGGTTGCTTATAACAGTCCTCTCAAAATCAAATTCTGAATAATTTCCATGTTTTGAGCGTGTGTCTGTGCTCACATGTGTGTGCATGTTTTTCTTGAGGAATGAGGGAAAAAATGAAAACGATTACACTACTGTGGATACTTTATGCTTTTATTATCCACGGTGGGTGTCTTTAAACACAAAGTTGATGTAGATTAAGAAGACTCAAGGCCCAGAGTACATCAGCCAGAGAAGACATCTCCCACTTTCTTTATACTTACCACAAATCATCAATCCATTGCTCAAAATTTCTCCACTGGTTGTCTATTGAAAAAAATCCAAACCTCTTCATGGCTCTCAACAAGGCCCTGTCTGATCTGGCCGTCTGCTAACCCTAAATCCTCACCTCCAGCTCCTGGCCATCAGTCATCATGCTCCGTTCACACACATTTTGTTTGCTTCCTAGGGGATGTCAGTCACATTCTTCTCTGATTGTTTTTCCTTTCCTAGATGATGCATCCCAAACACCCACTTGGCCCACACCCACTTCTTTGAGGTTTCTTCTCAAATATTACCTGCATGAAGGGGCTACTAAAATAGCAGTCCTCCCAACACCTCTACCCACTTAGCTTGCCTGCTTTCTTCCTAGCTCTTCTCACTACCTGTCTTTATATATGTGTGGCTTATAAATTTGTTTATTGTTTATGTCCACCTACTTGAGAGTAAGTTCCTTGAAGGTGGAGACTTTGTCTGTTTTGTTCGCTAAAAGAGACTTAGTAAATATTTGTCGAATGAAGGCTTGGATGAGTGAATCAATGAACTGATGGATGGACATGAGAAGTAAAATTTGAGAGGGATAAGGAAAGGATGAGGTAGTGAGAAACTTCATGAAGGAATACTTTGTAATCCCAGTGATTGATTTGATCTGAAAAGCCAAAGGTAAAGGAAGAGTCAAAGATGGGGCCACAATTTTGGACACAGGAGTTGGGAGATAAAAATCAATGTTAGAGAAAGAAGATTGAAAGTTGCTTAAAAGGCAAGAATATGGAAGCATGGGCCTCAATAAGATCTCAGACTGGGGAAATGAAGGGTGAGAAGAGCAAAAACTCAAAGATTAAGGCTTGAGGCTCACCCCCAGCTAGGGTTGGAAGGAAGAGGCAGGGCTTCCTTTCCTCTTCTCTGCAGGTGGTATTTTGGGTCTGGGGAATGTGCCTGACTTCAGGGAAGTCCATTGTTGGGCCAGGGATGAGGGACACAGGAAGATTAAAGTGACAGGGGACATCTCAGGGAGGAAATGTGAAAGGGCAACATCCCTGTAATGACACCGGAGGACCATGAAATAAGGAGAGGGCTATTTTGGGTCACTAGAAAGGATTATCATACAAGGACACAAGATAGGGCAGAGCAAAGAGTCAAGAGGTGAGGGCCAAGCCAGCGTATTTTGTGATTGGGCTCCATTCATTCATTTTCTTGGGCTTCTCCCAAATTTTAGGCAAGAGAAAAGCTACTTAAATGCATAAACTTAAGATAGGTCCTGCCTTTAAGAATTTCACAGTCTGTGAGAGCAGGGAGAATGGAAGAAAGTAATGTGAATGAGGGACAGTAGGAAAGTAGAGAGGGTGGAACAACACAGCTAAGCAAGTCTGTCTAATGAATAAGTAGTGAGGTAACTAAGTGACAAGAAATTAAGCAGCACGTAGTTGTAAGGATGATAATGACGACAACAATTGTAATATTTTACAGAACTCTCAAGTTTCCTTTCCTACCTGCCAACATATCTCACTCATTTCTTGCAACTTTAGATGAGGTATGTAATATTTCCTCCATTGCTTACAGATGAGGTTATGGCAAC